>CAWUFW010021336.1:0-123958 GCA_963921515.1 Calotriton arnoldi | reverse complement strand
ATATCGCAGCCTATCACGGGAAAATAACCCAGTGTCAACGTGGAATTCACAACAAGGCGGTAGCATGCGATAGTCACCAGATAACGCGTCAAATGTCAGCGTGAAAATCAACGCCACGCTGAAAAAATGCGAAACGCAAACGCGAGAAATCATGCGATGAGGCCAATCGCGGTACAAAAAGTAGTGAAAAGCAGCCTCAGGCCTGCAAATCCCACACGTCTGGCGGGAAATTGCACCATAAAAACCACAGAAACAACACACCAGAAACAAGCCAAAGCACGTAGCAACATGGATGCACCCTGACCCAGCTCAGAGGTCAACGCGAACCCCACAAACCCCACAGACCACCAGCAAGGAACAACTGGGTCGGGGAAGGCCAAGGAGAAAAGGGAGAGGAAGACAGCGTGCAGACCGCAGGAAAACAAGACCAGCGCCACGGAGGCGACAGAACACTACCAGCAACTGACCCACAAGCAGACCACCTGGAATGCAGTCGGAGTGCCCAGGAGGCCAATCCAGGAGGCCAAGAGGCACCGGCAGGACGTGACAACCTAAACCAGGTACAAACCCGCTGCCAACAGGAAGGCAGCAACGGCGACAGGAGGTGGCAGTCCAGCGCCACAGGAGGAGCTGGAGGAAACCCAGGCCACAGTCATCAGTGTGGAGACGGTGCAAGGAGTAGGGAGTACGGACACAGCTCGAGAGGACCTGATACAACAACAACAGGGTGAGGATCCAACAGGGACTGGGGGGACAGGGGGTGATGGGCACAATGCCACACATGCACAATGAGGTGTAGCACACAGCACACTCACAATTACCCAGGGACATGTCCCCCATCCCCGTGGCACACTGCAGCACACACACATAGCAATCACAGCACATACCATGACAATGTGGCACAAAGTGCAACACCCACACTGCAGAACAGGGGACACAACTCGGTCCACCCAGGCGCAGCAACAGAACAATCACATTGGACAGAGCAGGGAACTGTGAGATGCCTATCTACCCCTACAACCCACATCAGCCATGTAGGCCAAATGCACACTGTCCCAACTCAAATAGCCACCACCGCCCAAACAGTCACAATGTACATTGTCACACAGTCTGCATGTCGACAAGAACAAGGCGCCAACACAGTGCCAACATGCACCTCCCCTTCACAATGCAGAGGGACAAACAACACCTCCAGCAGGTCAGAACAGACAACCCATCAGTGATGCCCGAGACCAACACCACACCCCCAACACCGACGCCCTACAACAGCCCATGGACATCCCACACAACCCACCACCAGGACCAGGGCAGACAAGCTACTCAGAGGAATACCCAGCCCCTGCAACAGACCACACAGCATGAAGCACCCGCAATCACGGCTGCCTCACAACACTTCACCGACCCACACATGGCACCCCAATGCCAGGTGGCAGAATGCCAAAAGGAGGTGGACCAACAGGTGAGGGTGTTGCCGAACCCATGGAATGCAAACTAGAACACATACGTGGGTGTCCAATACCCTTCAGGGACCACCTACACCCCACAAAGGAGACCCACACCTCCACAGAGACACATGCACATATCATGTTGAACTGGCTACGGGCACGTGCGCCGGGCCCCTTTATTGGCAGGGTCACATGTACAGTGACGCCTGTGCTGGATGTGTTTGGGGTGAGTATAAGCCAGCCCGCATTGAGTGCTTGGTGCTGGCAACAACCTGAACAGTGGACACCAGTGCAATGGAAACAAAAAACACCAGCATAACAGAGTCAAATGCAGAGCAACATGGAGGGATCCGGAGTAAGGACAGAGGTCACCCAATATTCAGTCAGGAGGTTCCGTGAGTTGCAGTGCACTGAGGTAGGTGCACTAGAGAAGAGCGCGCTCATGTGAAGAAATTGCTAGGATTGTGTCCCTTCGGGTTAGTCCTGATGCAGATGCAGTGGGGTGTGTTACACCTGCATCAACTTCCTCATCAACGTCCCAGGTCTCCCACACTGCCTGAGGTGACAGTTGCGTCCGCAGTCCACAGCGCAATACCCAGTATTAGATCCGGGTATGTAGCTTGACTACCACCACCAGTCTGCATTCATGCCTTGGGGCTGTTGCCACCTGCCCTCCCATGGTCTGTGCCTTCTCCCGTCCGCACACTTGACACATCCTCCTCATCATGGTCCCAGGCCTTCCCCACTGCATGAGGTGACATTGCTGCGCAACTTCACAACAGCACAAAACTCAATCATTAACGGACAATGGCTTGCGGTGCACTGAGTCACTGGCACCTGGAGTGCTGAGCAGGGTATCAGGCTGATGATGGCATCTACAACAGGTCTGAGCAACTCTGTAGGTCTGTCAGGACCACCGTTTCGACTCTGGCAGATGGCGGTTGGAGGTGGTCCTTGCAGTGGTGGCGTGTGCCTCCTGCGGTGATACGACGTCCGGGCCGGTCAAGATTCGATGCTTTGTGTGGGCCCTGGTGGCCCGCAGTTAAAGCCGGAGGATGTGAACAGGGCAGGGCCGCAGACACATGGCGTTGATGACCCAAAGACCATCGCTACAGAGGCCATTCAATGTCCCAGAAGGAGGGGTCACAGGCCTGAGCAGCACAGAGTTAGTGGCCCCGGATGCACTGCGGCCGGCACAGGCACCCAGCCACGGGACGGTGACTTGCAGTGCAGTCAGATGGGCCATGCGACCTGAGCGGGTCCCCATCAATGTCCGAGGTGTATGTTGCAGAGGGTTTCGGGGGACAGTGGAAGGTGTCCTCCAGGGCATGATGCGGAAGGTCTGATGTTATCTGGAAGCAGCAAATGGAGGTGTGGAAAGCGCAACCCTCATTTCCACCAACAATTCGGTAACAGCTACATGAGGATGAAAACTAGCCCCTAGTCCATAGACTCAAACGCCACCAATGTACGACTAGTGAGTGTCCATGAATGTCGGGGAACAAACTTAGTGGCACAGGTGCTGAGAGGGGATGCAGTCTGCGATGATGCCGGTACACAGATGTGAACTCCAACATTGCCAAATCAAGATTCTGTGACCTACTGGACCGCAGTGTAGGCCGGAGGCAGCGATCAGCATGGGCCCACAGACACGTTTCGTGTGCTTGTGATGCATTTGTTTGCTTCACTGATAGCAGGGAGTTTAGTGATATCACCCCTGCAGTAGACATCCGGTCACTGCCATGGTGTAATGAAGACTCAGTTCCAAATGTGTGACCTACCTGACCGTGGTGTAGTCCTGAGGCAGCGGTCAGCATGGCCCATTCACTGAGTGTCGCCTGCATAGGTTGGATGGCCCCACCGGCCTGCGTAGTTCAGGTTCAGTGGCACCACGTGTTGCCGGCTGGCGTTGAACAGGGTTAGTGGCACCACGTGTTGCCAGCTGGCATTGAACAGGGTTGGTGGCACCACGTGTCGCAAGATGCCCATATGGAACTATGCCTCACTGATCGGGGGGGTCTGGTGCTGTGGCCGCTGGCCCGGATTTGGGGTCACTGCCATTCATGACTCAGGACACAGTTTCACATATGAGACCTACTGGTCCGAAGAGTAGGCCGAGGGCGGCAGTAGAGTACGTCAATGAAAAAGGAATGAAGTGGGCCTGTGTCGTGGAGGCCGTGATGGTCTGAGGTGGCTGCCAAGGTCGCGGGCCTCGGGCTTGGGGCTTGCACCAGCACGTGGTGGGCCCTCCTTGACACACGCTGGTGTCGGAAGGTGATCAGTGTGGCCTGGCTGCGCAGGGGCTGGCCTGACGTGTTCGTGGTCCAGCGTGCCGGGGACCAGCAGGCGCACAGCATGGCAGGCAACTCCGCTCACGAGGATGGCATCGGCCTCGTGGCGGGGTGGGGTGGGAGGCACCGCCCTGGCAGAGACATGGGTCTTTCTGGAAGAGGACCATGCCCAGGCCTACGTGCTTTTTATTCACACTCCTACGCCGGCGTGGCGTACGCCGGGCCATCCCACTCCCCTGATGCTTAGGGGGGGGCGTAACAGGCAACATTTTCAAAAGGTCCCCCACTGGCTGGGGTGACATGGTGGCGTCCACTGTCCACTGCACTCCATACACAAGCGGTGTATGTCGCCATGGATATGGGTGTGTTCTGCATACTGCGAGGTGTCCAGCACATCTCTGGCACTCTTGGCATTGTGTACTTTCCCAATCATGGTTCTACTGCATCCTTCACACATGCCTGGTTGCCACCTCTCCCCACATTCGGCTATTATGTGGCTGAGGTGCCATGCCGTTGCTGGCTCATGTTCAGGGCTTGCCCATGTGGACATGGTAAGTTGTTCTGTCGTGTCTGGTGGGTGAGAATGTTGTTGTGCCTGTTGTATGTGATTTTGTGACATGTGCATTCCCAGTGTTGTGAGTTGCATGGTTGTGGAGTTGAGGTGTGTGGGGTGTTCATTTGTATATTGCCAAGGGGCTGTGCATTTCCCTTGTTGCCATCCTGGGAACGCTGGTTGATGATGGACTGTCGAAGGATGAAGGTATCATGCACATTGGCTGTGTATTTGAAGGGGACATTGTTGGGTGTTCCACGGTGTTCTGTTGTTGCCTGCACATTGATGTGAGACTTGTGCTTCCTGTTGCGGTGATTGTGTGCTGTGTCACCAGGGGGCACAGGTAATACATGTGTGCTGTGTATTGCCCCCAACACGTGCGTGCATCCTGCTTGGGCGTATGGTCCTTGCTTGGTCTCCAGCGGATCCTGCGCATTGTGTTGTACGTATGGGGACTGGGGTACCAGGGTGATGGTGATGTCCAGGACAGGTGTGCGGGACTTGGATGTGGCTGGCTGTGGGACTCCTCCGACTCTGGCGGGTGTTGGTTGGGGGGTCCCAGGGGCCAACAGGTGCAGCCACGCCATCAGCTTTGTGTGGGGTGGGATGTTGGTTGTCCGCTGTGATGGTGCCATAGGCCTGTTAGGCGATGATGGTCAGGATGCGTAGGTTGGTTGTCCCTTTCAGCCTGTAGTGGATGGTGACATTGTCAGATGTTGGGTCTGTGCGGCTGGTACGTTTCCTGGGGTTCCACTGTCTTTGTCTGCGCTGCATCTGTGGTGGTACGGGGGGGGGGTGTTCCGGGTGTGGGTTGGGGTCCTGGGGTGGTGGCGGTGGGTGTTGTGGCCCTCTTGGGTGCCCGGGCCGCATGATGAGTGGCTCCATGGCATCTGTTTCCCTTCGGATGTGGCCCTGGGCTGTGCTCCCTTTTGTGGTGCTGGCTGCCGTCCGACTTTACACCAGGTCAGAGCAGGTGTAAATTTCCTGGTGCTAACGCGCCTTATCGCCTATTTTGTGTTTTTATCGCCGATGTGGCTGGTCATTGTGAATGTTGATGTGTGATGTTGTCTCGGCTTTTGGCACGGGAACGCCTACTCTGCATCTCATTAGCGATATTTGCGGCGGTCCTCTGTGGCGATGTTTTTTGCGGCTGCTATCGCGGGTAAACTGGTGCTGTGGGCTGTTAACACCGGCTTGTGAATGGGGAGGTAAATTTATCACGACTTTGGCTGCAATAAATTGCCGTTAATTCGGCGATAGCTCCTTGTGAATATGCCCCTGAGTCTCTTAGTTACTCTATGGGGCTCTCAACCTGTATGTAAGGAGCTGCATGGATTGCTTGCTGGCTCTGTTAATTAGTTTTGGGGTATTTAACTGTGTGTGCAACTGCCTCCATTATTTCTGGATTCATAAGAGCTGTAGGTGTGTGTCAGTGTATGTTTAAGCACCTCTGTCACTTGGGGACTAGGTGTATTAGTGGCTCCATCCTTTTTCACGTAGGTATGTGAATTGAATCATTGGTAGAAAACTGGATCTATGACTGGACAACTAAGTGTCTATGTGGGTGTTATTGGATATGTAAGTAAGCATGTTAGTATATGTCTGGGCCTCTTAGTTACTCTCTGCATCTCTCCATCTTGATGTAAGGAGCTGCATGATTTTCCAGCTGGCTGTGTTAGTGAGTTTTGGCGTATGTAACTGTGTGTGCAACTGCCTTCATTACTGCTAAATACATAAGAGCTATATGTCTTGAGTGAATGTTAAAGTGTCTCTGTCACTGTGTGAGTAGATGTGTAGTGTCTTTATCCTTTTCCACATAGGTATGTGAATTCCAGTATGGCTAGGAGAGTGGTTCTATAACTGGACATTGGGTCTGGTGAGCAGCTGTGTGCATTGCATTTTGGTTGTGTTAGTGAGTGCTGGAGTATTTCAGTTTGTGTGCAACTGCCTCTTTTAATGCTGAATACATAAGAGCTGTATGTCTTGAGTGAATGTTGAAGTGCCTCTCTCCATTAACACATAGGTATGTCATTTCCAGTATGGTTAGGTGACTGGATCTATAACTGAACACATGGCAGACTCTCCAGGATTTCGTGATTTGCAAAAAAATTGTAAAATTGGCAGTTTTGTAAAAAAGGCTACGCTTTTTACAAAAGTGCCAGCAAAATTTGGAGAATGTGATCTGCAATTGTTTTTCTGGGTCATGAAAACATAATTTACAAATAGTTTTGCCTCTCAATTCCCAGCTTTTTGGAAACGAGGACATCTTCTGGCCATCTTGAGGGTATACACCTATTCAAATTGAGGCTGGGCACTCGGTTGGGAATCCTGCTTCAGGTAACAAGATATTTTATGGGTTTAGGCAGGTTGCAGTGGCCAGGGCAACACGTGGCTGATTTTTTGTCCCTAGAACAACAAAAAGTATTGGTTCATGTTAGAAATGGAGGTCTCTAGTTGGCAGAGGTAGGTACCTTGTCCAAATAGAGACTCTTGCTTCTTGTCAGGGTAAGGGGGATACACTTCTAAAATAACCCCTGCTCACCCCCTTGGTAGCTTGGCACGAGCAGACAGGCTTATCTCAGAGGCAGTGTGTAAAGCATTTGTGAACACATACAGTAATACAGTGAAAACACTACAAATAGACACCACGCCAGTTTAGAAAAATAAGTAATCTTCAGCTAAACCAAACAAGACCAAAATGACAAAAATACACAATACTGTAATAAAAATATGACTTTTAAAATGGTAGAAATAGTTGAGTTCAAAGCAAATTGCAGATGTGACACTTTTCAAACAAAGTACCTTGGATGCATCGCGCACACAAACAAAAAGGGTCACAGGGAAGGTGATGCGTCGGTTCCTTACACTCAGGGAAGGTGATGTGTTGGTTCCTTGCTCCGGGGGAGGTAATGCGTTGGTTCCTTACTGCTGCGCAGGGGAGGTGATGTGTCGGTTCCTTACCGGAGAGGAGTTGATGTGTCAGTTTCTTTCTGCATGGGGAGGTGATGCGTCGGTTTCTTACTGCATCCCCCAATGATGCAATAGACTTGGCGCCTCGATGTGATGCAACGATCTAGGACAAGGCGTGGGCTCTTGCAGCCACACAGCAGGCCTTGTGTTGGAATCGGTGCGGTGATCTCGGACTTCAGAGATTGTACACTCGATGCGGCGTGTGGCGGTGCGACGATTTCTTCAACGATGCGTCGGAAACAGGTGCAGATGCATCGCACTTCTTGAAGTTGCGTTACTTTTTCAGCTCCCAGTAGCAAGCAGCCTCCAGAGGTCCAAACTAACAGCAGGCACCTCTTAGCAGGTCAGAACTCCCAGCAAGGAAGTGCAGGGGAGCTGGTGGTTAAGTCTTTTTGTCCCTGAGACTTCAGAACAGGATGCAAGCTCAGTTTCAAGCCCTTGTAGATCTTCCTCAAGCAGGGGACACAGCAAACAGCAAAGTCCTTTTCCCTTTCCTTGGAAAAAAGAAGCTACTGAAGGCCAGACAGCAAACAGCACCGGGGCAGTATTCATCCTCAGTTTCTCCAGCTCTTCTCCTTGGCAAAGGTTCATCTTGACTCCCAGAAGTGATCTAAAGTTCTGGGGTCTGGGCCCCAATATTTATACAGCAAAATTCTTTGTTCTCTGGTGGCAGAGTAGCCCTGTGCTCAGTCATAATCAGTTCTGTCCTCTCTGGTGCAGCTTCCTGGCAGGAGGTGGGGAAAGCATTGTGGAAGGCAGACCAGGCCCATCCAGGTGAAAGGAAATCTGCTCCCCCTACTCTAAATGCAGCCCAGGTCTATTCAGCCCAGCCCTGACTCATCCAGACTCTCTGGAGCCACTGCACATCCCCAGCCCATGTCACTCCAAAGCCAGAAAGTCAATACACATCCTAGCAGAGGCACAATGGATAGCTAAGCAAGAAAATACCTATTTTCTAAAAGTGGTATTTTCAAAGACAGAATGTAAAAATCACCCTCACTAAAAGATACATTTTAACGTTCTGAGTTCAGGCATACTAAACTTTATGTTTCGACCTTGTTCCCAGGGGTAGTTATGTTTATAAGATGTTATAAGCAAACTGCCCATTCTATCCTATGGGAACAGGTAGCCTTGCAATAGTGAAAAACGAAATTGGCAGTATTTCACTATCAGGACATGCCACACACACCAGGGCATGTCCTACCTTTCACATACACTGCACCCTGCCTTAGGGGTAACTAACATGTAAGAAAAGGGAAGGGTAGGGCCTGGTAAGTGGGTGCACTTGCCAAGTCAACATGGCAGTACTAGACTGCACACAGATACTGCAGTTGCAGATCTGAGTCACATTTACAGGCTTCCTATGTGGGTGGCACAATCAGTGCTGCAGGCCCATTAGCAGCATTTGATTTACAGGCCCTGGGCACACACAGTGCACTGTACTAGGGACTGCTAGTAAATCAAATAAGCTAATTATGGAAACACCAATCTATAACAACAATTTACAAAGGGAGCACTTGCACTTTGGCAGTGAACAGCAGTGGCAAAGTGCCCAAAGCATCTAGACCAGCAAGACGGAGTCCAACACACAGCAAAACACAGGAGATAAAGGCAAAAATACAAGGGAAACCCACGCTTATGATGCCAGGTCTAACAGTTCAGCTACAGAAACTTTACACAATGTTATGTTTAATTATTCAGCCGGGGTTTATATATGGAAACTTTACATGATGTTATGTTTAAATATTCTGCTAGGGTTTACGTATGGAAACTTTACATGGATCTTCACAATATTAATAATATATATACATGAAAGAGATGAATAAATTAGGCCTTTTATGATTATGTGTGACCTTGAAGTGATGACCTAAGTTGTGTATGTGTACCTAAATGAGAAGGCTATTCTGCGACTTTTAGTAGGTTTAGATTGCTTGTTTTAAACAGGAAATACACTATTGTTTAAAATTAAAAAAATTCAATAGTAGTTACTAAATTTGTGAATTTGCATTTTGTTATAAGAAGCACTTCTATTCCTGTGTTTTTTGAGACGCTTACAGTCCAGTATCGGAGCATAAATTGAGACAGGCGATACTGTTAACAATATGTCTGGGTTAATGTCACAATAGATTTCTCTAACAACATGTCCCTAAGATATCCTCAATCTTCTGCATCTCTAAGGTATGTTTTGTAGTGTTCCTCCCTCATCACCTTGTCTTAAACTGCCCTTAGGAGCTTTTACACGTGACACAATACATCAACCTGTGGTCCCAACACCTGCCCAGCAAGATTATGAGGTATCCACTGAATACAAATTTTTAGTAGGCGCAATTTAAATGCAATACATATTTTCATTCATTTTTCTGTGTCAACTTGCAGTAGTGAGACACAGAAAAGTACATACCAGAGGTGGGCAGAGTTCGCAGGGTTCCACTACAAGGAGCTCCGCAAAGTGGTTAAAAAACTCCACGAGCTACGCGAAGTTCCGCGAGCTACGCAGAGTTCGGTGAGTGGGCAGAATTGCTGTCCGCACCCGTTCGCGTTACGTTTTCGATCAAACATAATTCAACGTGCGTTCTCGCGTTGGAAATCGCATGCGAACGACACCACGCCATTTACATGGACGCAGCCATCTTGGATTTTGCTCTGTTTATGGTGCTGGCCATATTTTTCAATCTCCTCCTAATCTTCTTATTCCTACCCCTCTAAAACCTATCTATTCTCATTTATTATTATATCCTTGCTCTGCATCTTCGTGTTTTTGCATTTTATGTTTATTTCAAATATTTTGTGTTTTTTGCTTGACTTTATGTACTTTATTTTTCATTTTACTTTATTTTTCTTTTCTTTCCTTCCTTCTTTTTCAATTTTCTACTTTCTTCCCTTCCCCTGCCTCCATCCAGCACCATGGCAGAGCAGGGGAGCGGTAGCGCCAGGCCCGCCCAAACCACCAGCCGCAGCCACCTACCTTGCGATAGGCCGTGCAGAGAGGGATGCAGCCCTGTGCACTGTCCACCGAGGTGGAGGTGGCAGCACTGTTTTTTTACGTGCAGCACCACCTCCCCTCCACCCTAGCAGCAGGCGGCAGGCCTAGCAGCTGCTTCGCCCTCCATGAATTGAAGCAACGCTGGGAGAGTGTGCGCCAGGCTGTTTGCTGCTAGTCAGGCATTAAGCACACTCAATATCCACTGATGCACCGGTGGGTGGACATCTTGGACCAGGACCACCAGGCCCTGCCGGGTGTGGAGTTTGCAGGGCTTGAACCGTGATAATTTTGTATTTATTGTGTTCTATTTATGCTAATATTTTTCCCAATTAGCAAGCATGCTGCTCACACTATGGTAAGTTAAGTTTATGTTACAAATGTTATATGATCATTCTAGAGTACACAGGTGCTCGGCAGTCCTACCTAATCCTACTCATGTCGTTGGTGCTCGTTTCAACTGTTTATTTAAGTCATGCATAGACTTCTCTGTCCTGTCACTGAGATAGTGGTGTATTAGACAGTGAGCTAGCCAGTTCTTTTTTAGCTGCTCTGTGCCTTCATCTTTTGTAGCTCGTACAGTCCCAACTCCCAAACCCAAGTGTTTTCCCAGTAATGTGTAGAAAGTATTAGTAACTAGTAACTATGCATGCATCAGCATGTATTCATTGCAAAAAAAAATGCACACTGAGATGATCCGTCAAAGGTTGAGACTGAGATTCAGAATGAGATGAGAAGCAAAGATCAATCATTGCAATTTATTAGTTGTTCCAATGTAGTTTGGAAAATTTTGAAAAGGGTAGGATTAGGAAATTAAGGAATGGGTGCACACTAGAATTAGGAGAGGAGATCTGATTTATAAATGTTGAATCAAATGTTACTTCTTTTGCCTCTACCAGTCAAAACAAATTTGGGGAGATTAACTGTAATTAATTTTATTTTATTTATTTTTTTACTTCTGCATCCATGGACATGAGGGATAAGGCAGTGAGTACCACCACCAAGGAGTAGGCGGGTGAGGGGGATGGAGGTGCCTCTATGAGCACAGATGGCTCTGCTGAACCCAGTAAGTCCTCCTGTTAATTGTTTATTTCCCTATCTTTTTTTGATCCTTCTTTTACTGCTCCACATGTAGAATTATTTACTTTGCCTGTCTTCTAATTTTCTTCCAACTCCACTTTGAGCTGTTTCCTAAATCCTTCTTATCCCTACATTATCCTATTTAATACTTACTTTACTTTCTCAATTTTTCAAGTGTCTGTACTTAACTTGACTTCAAAACTATCTGTACTTGTCTGTAACTTTCTTTTTCTTCTGCTTTGTCAGTAAGCTTTCCCTTTCCCCTTATAGACTGGTGGTACGGTAAGACCCAGAAAACCCATTTTAGGTCAGGTACTCTACTTTGAAGATTGCATGCAGTTAAGGTATTCTACTCATGTTTGTTGAGAAGGTTTTCTTTTTCTTGCTCATGTTCAAGCAGTACTGTAAAACGAGAGAGTGGCCATGGTCATGGTGGACCCCCAGTGTTGTGCATGTTTGGTAATGGTATGCCAACAGGTAATGACCGTACAGCATGGCTGGAGTTCGTAAATATGAAAAGAAGGATGGCCCCATTGCATTTGCCAACTAGGACCTTGTGCCCTTAATTGACAAATTATTGAAACACGTCATTGCTCTTCAATAGCTCAGATTCATTTAAGCTCTGCCCTCCATAATTGCAAAAAGATTTTGTTTGGCTTGGCTACCTGGCTTTTTGATTTCCAACTAACAAAATGCCCAAAATGATGTTTTACATTTTGATAGAAGATTAGGAAACTGTATCCAAACTTTAGTGATGTTTTGTTTTGTGGTTATATTTTGCTTAAAAAAAAACTAGGGGAGGCGTATCTGACATCTCAAATTATAAATGTGTAATGTTTTTCTAGCCGCACAGACCACCAGTGCCAGGGATGGCGGCACCAGCAGAGGGGACATGGCTGCAGTGGTCAGTAAGTGGGGAGAGCCAGCAGCAGCAGTGGCGGGTAGTGGTAAGTCACATTGTTTACTTATTGACAAAAAGTAATACACTCACTGTGAGGGCGTTGACTGACTCGTGAACATCACCCCGTTTTAGCAGATACAGTGGGGGTTGAGTAGTTATTATATCCTTTTCTATCTGCAACTCAGCAGGCAAAGATTCATAAATGAACTTTAAGAATGACGAGTTGATGGGAAAGACAAAACAGGATGGAAGAAGAAAGGATGGGTGACATGATGTATTTAATATATGAGCGAAATGATACAGGTGTGAAAGGAATGATGCTAGGTGGGTGATGATGATATGAATCAATCTGCATGGTTGCGTGAAGGATGGTTGAAACTAAGGAATGCTTGGGTGAGTTAAGGCAAAGCACGATGGGTGAATGGAATGGGTGAAAGCAAGGATTTATGGCTGAGTAAATGGATGTTGGTGAAAGGTTTGTTTGGAGCTATCTTTGGATGGATGGATTGATTGGATAATGATGACTAGTTTTCTATGGTGAAAAAATGTATGAGAGAATGTAAAGCTTAAATGGTACATATCAAAGCCAAGGGTGAAGACGTAGATTACTAGAAGAACGATGCAATGCTGAATGGATAATGCAATTTGATTAACTTCTGAGAATGGAATAGTCTGTGTCGATTGTGTCAAAGCTATTCTTTCACTGACTGAACTGCAGTACATCACGTTTCCCACCATCTACTTCCTCAAAAGGATGTAGGTTATAGCTGAGGGAGTTCAAGGTTAAATTGGCCTGCGGTGATAAAAAGATTAACTTGCACATTGGACTTTAAGGCCCTCTGTCTGGTGCATAAAGCTATGTATGGAGGAGGAGCGGCGGACCTCAGGCTCCTTTTTTCTCGGTACGTGCCCTCACGCTTCCTTAGATCCGCAAAGATGGGGTTGGTATGTCTCCCCAAGACAATAAGAGTCAGATGGGGAGGAAAGGGCTTTTCATTCCAAGCGGCTAAGCTCTGGAACTCCCTCCCTATACAGATGCGACAACAACTCAACAGGACTCTATTCAGAAAAACGTTGAAAACCTGGCTTTTTGCAAAGACCTAGATCTGTTACGCTGCACCATTCGCACACACCTCAGCGCCAAGACGCCTCGGCAATAGTGCGCTTAATAAATAATTCAGTCAGTCACATAGCAACACAAGGATTCTTGTTTGGCAATCCCTGTTGACAGCCTGTATGACCAGCTATTAATATAAAATCTAAATACCTTGACCCAAGATTCAATAGGCTTCCCAAACCTCACAGAGAGTGAGACAAAGGTCCGATCACTTTGGACAGTTTGTAATGGACTGATCTCCCATGAAAAATATGCAAATTGAAAAGGTCAGACCAGAGATGCTAAAAGAAAATTAAAGTTGTCTGATCATGTCACAGTCATTATTGCAGCTAACTAGATCATTAATTAGTAACTTGGCCTAATTCTCCAACCTCAAACCACTTAAGCACTTTACTAGAAATTCCTTCAAAAGAAAATTATATTGCAGTATTATCAAACTGGTGTGTTGCAATGTTTATTCTGCCCTACTTCCTTTCTGACAGTTAGAGCTTTTGACATTTCCCATTAGTTTTATGAGAATGGGTAATGGTGGCTGTGACTCTAATCACATCAAATCTAATGGCCCTAGGGGACCCTCAAAATACTGCTACTGTGCCACCCACTATATAATTTTAATTTTAACAACTTTTTGGCACAAGTGGCAGAGCATTGTTTGCAATTTGTCTTTTTCATTCTAGCTACTCCTGGTCAACACCTTCCATCTCGCCAGGATGTAGCATCCCGTCTGTGGCAGCAGAAGCTGGAGGCGATATGAGCAGAGTTCCAGCAGTTAGTGGCCCAGGAGCAGGAGGAGGAGGAGGCAGTGGCCCAGGGCCCCAGCCAAGCCCCAGCACCTCCAGCTTACTAATCCCAACCACTACATAAGCACTCCAGTCTGCAGGCAGCTGCCCACCATCCAACCACCCACACTGCTGGCCCCCTGTCGTGTAGCTCCTATAAAAAGTATACAGAATCTGCGCGTTCGGACAGCATACATGGTAGGATTGGTGTCAGACTGACTCTGAACACCCCCACCGGGTATGTTGACATTTTGTACCAACTAGCTCACAATGCCACTAGAATCTCCTCTTATCAAGGAGAGAATAGTTCCTGGCAACCATCGAACATGACAACCCTGATCCCTCAGGACCGTGGAAACAATATACTACCTTTCGCTCAGTCACTCGTGCTTACTTAGTCTGTCTCAGAGAGATACACAGAATAAACAGGCTGGGCGTTTTCAATAAGCATTTATTGAACAGTTTTTACTCTGGTGTAGAATAGCTGAGCTGCAACAACCATTAGACAGTATAAGATATATATGATTAGCAGTACTATAAACGTAAATGGATGGTATAGTTCTACCATCTTACAATAGTCATGAATACATACAAGTTTATATAACACATGATAAAAGATGCCTACTCCTACGATGACTCCCTAACTAGATGCACCTAAGTGTACCTAGTGTGTGTGTAGGTGTTAAGCCAAGAATCCCTCTAGGATCTAGTCAACCCCATTACCTGAAGTGAGAGACTGTGGGACCCCGTCCTGGTCTCGAGTTGGACACCCCGCGAGGGATGTTAGACCACTGCGAGCTGGAATGTCTGCATGCAGGAATCTCAGCGTCTCTGGTCAGTGTGTCGGCCGGGAAGTCTTGGTCTCCTCTCTCTATCTTAGCAAGATGTGATGTATATATACCCATAGGTCTCCCCAGGAGAGGAGGAGGCAGTGGCCCAGGGCCCCAGCCAAGCCCCAGCACCTCCAGCTTACTAATCCTAACCACTACATCAGCGCTCCAGTCTGCTGGCAGGTGCCCGCCATCCAACCACCCACACTGCTGGCCCCCTGTTGTGTAGCTCCTATAAAAAGTATACAGGATATGTGCGTTCAGACAGCATACATGGTAGGATTGGTGTCAGACTGACTCTGAACACCCCCACCGGGTATGTTGGCCTTTTGTACCAACTAGCTCACAGTGCCACTAGAAACTCCTCTTATCAAGGAGAGAATAGTTCCTGGCAACCATCGAACATGACAACCCTGATCCCTCAGGACCGTGGAAACAATATACTACCTTTCGCTCAGTCACTCGTGCTTACTTAGTCTGTCTCAGAGAGATACAAAGAATAAACAGGCTGGGCATTTTCAATAAGCATTTATTGAACAGTTTTTACTCTGGTGTAGAATATTTGAGCTGCAAAAGCATGGCTTTCATTCTGCTCAAAGCATCAAACCGTATTAATGAAACATTTAGCGAAGCCCATAACTGCGCCTCCCTGGCTGTATGTATTGGTGGAAACAATACTTGCATACAGCAAGTAACCCTGGAGCTCACGGTTACCAGATATGCAATGCCCGGAAGCATCCCACAGCAACCTTGATCGTTCAGCATCAAGTAACTCCCATTCGAAAGTAGCCTGAACACTGGAGTGTCCCTTAAGTGGCAGGATAAGTTCACTACCGAACCGTTACAGGCCCCATGAAGCATTATATCCTGGCATATGACTGATCCACTTAAAGTATTCTCGCAGTTTGTACCGCTCAAAAACACTTCTCTTTCCCCACTCCGGCATCGAAATCTGTACGGTAATTCCCAAGATTCCTTGATGAATTCCCTACCCATTTCTTCATATCTGCCTGCCTGCTTTTGTTCAAGGAAATATTGGAATTGAAAAGTAGTGACCGGAAGAGTTACGTGGCCATGGATTAACCATTCTGTGGATGGTGACTCTGCCACTGTAAAGGCTAATCTGTCCAGTTTTTCAATACGCAGCATTGTATACTTTGCTCCCCTTTGTGCCATCTCTATCTGTTTTTCAGTTAGATTGTATGAAGAAAACATAGACGTGCTTTTTATGAAACGCCAAGGCACATAGCCTGCGCCCAAAGATTGCAGCGTCCAGCCTAATAACATAATAGAACGCAATTGTGATTACCCGTGCTGTAATATGGACAAATCCTGTTCTAGTACATTAATAGCAGAAGATACAATATTGCCCAGTGAATATATCCTGGAGGTTAGTGTAGTTAACCCATTGTCAACCACTGCTAGAGCTTTCTCTAGGTTTATACAATCTATTTCTCATAATCATTCTGCGGCCTCTTGTGAAATTTTCCAAATCTCATTATAGACAGCATAATAGAAACGTTTCTGACGTGGCTTCCTAGGACCTAATAAAAAATCTGGTAGGTCCACATCCTCTGTAAGTAAGGATAAGTGTTGTTTCACATGTATAAGTGTTGAGGTCTTCAGCCAATCGAGGCATAACTTCCCAACACTGTATGATGTCACTACCCCTGTGTGTTCTCTCTGTACATAGAGTGGATCTGGCCTGTTGATACTAAACCCTTTGGTATTACCCATGAATCTTTCCTGACGGCTATTGGTGTCTGTGGGCCAAATCAACCAACCCTTCCAATCGGGGTCTAATCTATTGTATCGCATGATCATATCTAGCGTAATCCCTTCTTGTGATGATATGTTACCCTCGATGTGTGATGGTGTGGGCATCCGAGGTGTATTCAAATCTTTGTTCTTGATTAGTCCAAGACAGGACGTTTGTTGCACTGTTTCATTCAAAAACATGATTTGTTGAAGAATAAGGCATGCTCTAAATAGTGCCTCTGTTCCCTGTACCTGCCAGTCTCTAGTACCCCAGACAGATTTTAAGTCTATGGTGTCTTTCCACAAGTCGAAACCTTGTTCAGACAACTGGGCAATAAAGGAAGCAGAATAAATCTGTTTGGTGTTTGTCAACATATTTTTTTGTGCTGGTGTTGGTGCAACCTTATAATAATATGAGGCAGGTTCTGACGTGTTAAACCCTGAAAAATATGAAAACTTCTGTGAAAATGTTTTTGAACTGCTTTTCGGAGGTGTCGGGCAATGTTCCCATTGGTGGCATGTGAAAACATTTCTGGGATTAGCAGATTTATGCAGAAAGTGATGACCATAATGTTGATAGCAATACATTGTTTCAAAGTCTGGTGTGTCTTCCAACACATCATTATTAGAAACAGCAGCAGATTTTTCTAAATCAGACAACATATTATTTACAGTTTCATAATCCCAGTCATCGGAAAATGTACTTGAGGTAATGATATCACTCAGTGAAATTTTAAATAGATGTGGTATCTTTAAATATATCGTAATCAACCTTGCCCCATACTACACCATCAGGTATAGGAACTGCTGTAATGTTTACTGATGACAGGTCTCTTTTTTCACGATGTGATGATAGATGCGGTTTCAGAATCACATTCACTTTTTGAGCTGCAGAGCTTTCTCGAAGATAATTTCCATTTATAAGCATACTAAGGACAGTCACTAAGATTACCCAGAGTTCCACCCAAGGTGATACCAGGTAAGTCATTTTAAGAAAGTTCAGAAAATCTTTAATTTGCTGCTGGTGAGTTTTTTGGGCTGGCTTCGTTTCAGGTTCACTTGGATCCAATGAAAAAGTATCAAAGTCAATGAAATAGCCAGATACAGTTCGATCAATTTTTGGTATTTCCGCAGGTCTTGTGGAAACTGTAGGTTGCTATTGTTGAGGCATGTTGATGTAGATATCTGTGCTTGGTCGAATTGAAATTGTCTTTCATTTGAGTTCTGATTTTGAACTTCAGTTTCAAGAGGAACGAGTTCTATCACTTTGTTGCATAGTCCATCATTCCGTGCTGGTGACTCTTCAAACGTGATGAGTCTTTCTGTTTAAACTTCTGTGTATAGTTGCGAGAGGAGGGTGTCTGCTACTACGTGGCCTACTACTCAGTATCGGCCACATAGTGTGATTTGATTAGGTCAATTGAGACAAATCTTTTCTCCTTTTTTCCGGCAAGAGGCGGCAGAAGTACAGTTCTTGTTCCTTCAACTGCCAGGACAGGTACAGGCTTTCTGTATGATGACCCAAATTCTTTTTTGTCCGCTATTTTTTCTCTGACCAGATCCCCAACTTTAGGGATCCAGACAGGTCTTGCCGTGACAGACTTAACTTCCCCAGTGGCGGTCCTTTTTACCTGGACGTTACTTTGTAGTACCCTGGATTCATTTAGATCCTGTAAAACAGCCAAACATTTATGGATGTCAAAAGGTTTTTCATCCGCCACCGTGCCTTTACAATAAAGATCAGGTACCCACATTCTCATTCCAAATAGGACCTCATAAGGAGTGACACCCCCTATAGAGCTTCTTGGCTGGTTATTCAATGCCCTATGAACTCCATACAGATGTTTTACCCAACTTCCACCCGAGTCTAATATTCTAGCTGTTAAAGACTGCTTTAAGTCCCGGTTTTTCCTCTCCACAACCGAATTTCCCTCTGGATGGTAGGGAGAGGAGTACCACAATGCTACACCCAAACTTTCCATGGCTTCCTTGTAAGCCCTAGAGCTAAACGCGGGGCCACGGTCAGAATGTAATGTGCCAATTGCGTATGTCCCTATAAAGACTCGCAAATCTTTTATAACAGCTCACGCATCAGCCGAGCGCTGTGGCCACACCTATTGGAATCTAGAGCAGGAATCCACTGCAACCATGATATACTTGTAAGCCCAACTGATTGTAGGGGGCTGCAGTGGTCCAAATAGACACAAGCGAGCAGTCTGTCTGATATCAATAATGGTGTCTACGCTGGACGTGTTATGGTGGAGCCTTTCATGTGCTGACAGATGTCGCATTTCAAGAGATAGTCCTTAGTTTGGTTTGTTAATCCTGGCCACCAGTAGCGTTGTTTCAGTAGAGAAACAGCCGCTGTAACTCCTGCGTGTGCAGAACTAATACCCTTGTGTGCTGCTAGTATTAATCCTAACCTACGATACATATTCGGTATTACTCTATCCCCCACTCCAGGAATCTGAGCAAACGGAACGTTGTTTGCATCTAACTTGTAGAAGTACTTGAGTGGAAATCTTTTCGGTACTGCTGATTTATTGCGTGTAGCAATAATTGCAACCATAATCTCACAGTTTATTCTCATTTTTAAACGAGTGATTGCAGCTACGGAAGCCGTGCGTACAGCCACCTTTGCGGCTTCATCAGCCCATGAATTCCCTTCAACATGAACGCCATCACTCTGATGACTCACTGTGTGTATATCACGTGAGCCTTTGTTAGCTAGTTCTTCAACTCCACTACCTGTTCCCATAGCGTTTTGTGCTTAATTGTGCCACCTTTTGCATCTTTAAACCCATTCTGCCCCAGTGATGTAAATATTCATTGTATGACTGTACACAGTAAAAGGAATCACATACGATTAGTGTGGGGAATTCTCGATCCGTATTTACCAGTGCCAGTAATAGTGCTTTTAATTCTGCCAGCTGCGCTGTGCAGTCTCCTAGAGACTGTGTTTTTGTACAACTTGGATGAAATTTTCCATCCTGCATGCACCCTTTAACGATAGCACACGCGGTGCTGTATTGCTGCTTACTCCCTATGGCCGGCCGAGCAGAACCGTCAGTGTAAATTATATATTCATACTGATCCAGAGGCATAATTTCATTTGGTGAGGATATTCTTGTTCGTATTGCAGAAATGCTTGTGTTTTTAGATTTGGGTCATACCTGTATTCTACATCTGTTGCAGTAAGAGAATTAGCCCATTGTATCCATCTTGGATGTAAGGCTTTAGCGTTAGGAACGCTTGCCTTTGTCGCAGCCTCCAAGGCTGGAATTGGGGAACAACAATTATACGCTTTCCTTGAGCCAGTGCTCTTTCTCTTACTACAGCAGTCTGTACTGCTGTTAGAATTTTCTCTGTTGATGCAAAGCGCATCTCAGCATTTGTGTACAAATGTGATTTGTACGCTATTGGTACTGTTTCACCTTCATTATATGTTAGGTAAGTGTACCCTGATTGACCCGCAACTATACGGATCTTCAGATTGCGTACGTTTATGCGTGTCTGTAAATGTTTTGAAGCTATCATGTCAGCTTGTAGGGAACGAAGGATATCTGTGTGTTCCTGTGTCCATTGTCTAACTGAAAAGTCAGGTTTTATTAAATCGTAAAAAGGTTTTACTCTTTCTTCGTAATCCAAAATGTATGTTCTGCCAAAGTTCAGGAATCCCAGGATCGATTGCAAATTTTTAAATGTTTTCGGAGGTTGGAGCAGCACTCACTTTTCTAAAAAGTTGGCTGCTAGGCTCTTTCTTTCACTCAAAAGCTCATATCCTAGAAAAAAGACATTAAGGTGCGCTATCTTTGACTTTTTAAAGTTGAATTTGTAACCCTTAGAGGCAAATCCCAAAATTATGGTATTCACCCTGTTCAAGTGTTCCTCCAGGTCATCATCCGTTAGATAAAAATCATCCACATAGGACAATGCATCTTCATCCAGAATTTGAAGTAACTCAGTTACCCTGGCTGAAAACAACCCCGGGCTGTTCTTATACCCTTGGGGGAGTCTACAAAATTGTCGCTGGGAGCCTAACGCGGAGAATGCTGTTAGATACCCGCTCTCAGGCGCTATATTCTGGCAAAAAAATCAATTTGAGATATCAAGCGTGGTTTTATATTTCTTCCGCACAATGTTATTCATTAGTGCGGCACTGTGTGCATTTTGAACTGCAAATGTCTTAGTGCAAGTGTTTAAATGTCTATAATCTAAAACTATACAATATGTATTGTCCGGTTTTGATACGGGAAACAAAGGGTTATTCATTTGAGAGGTGCAAGTTTCAATCACCCCATGGTACTCAAGTTGATCTAAGATCTCCCTGACCTGTTTTTAGCTTCTTGCATTATTGGATGCTGCCTCTGTGCAGTCGTAGTATTTTTTAGTGGAATGATGTGGTGGGTTGAATCCTCATCCCATCCAACATGGTTTTTATATAATGCTGGAGCTAGGGCTACCGCCCACTCCTGTGCATATGTATATTTTAGATATTTGGGAACAGGGCCGGAAAATGCTGGTAAAATTACTGTTTCTCCCCTAGGGCAATCGTTAACGAATGATGGCGGCCAATCTTGTTCAGCTAAGAAAATGTCATAGCCAAACATCAGGTTCTCCCAAAAGAGACCTCTAACTGTCCTGCATTTGTCCCCCTCCATTTGGAGTGTTATTTCATACAATTTATGTGGGACACTTACCCTAGTATCAGGTGCTTCCACCGTGATATAATCATTCAAGTCACCTGTCACCAGAAATTCCAACAGGTTCTGGCGAGCTATTGTTTCTTCTGCCGCACTGTGTAGCATCGTCAGAGCCCATTCCCCGTTCAGTAGTCGAGTCCTCGGAATTCAGGGCATGTCTGATCTTTAGTCCTGCAACCTTCTTCTTTTTGAACTGTGGTTTTTGTTTTGGTTTATCTTCTTTTTTGGAAGTATAGTGTTGAGTGTGCTGCTTGTTCTGGACTTTGTACGCTCTTCTTGTCTGTCTGACCGTCCTTCCCTCTCGAAGTTTTTCGTTGAACCCTGAAAGAAACTAGAGGAACGTGTATCAGTATCCTGATACCTGTCAGGTTTCCTAATATTGTCCCTATTACTAAGGTTATACCTCCTTTCGGAGGACTCCTGTGGAGGAGATCTACCTCTGGATTGAGATCTGTTTTCTTTATTTTTCTGGTTTTTGTTATTCTCCCACTTCTTTTTTGAAGAAGCAGGTGCCTCCTTACAGATGTCCTTCTCGGGACTACCCATCCGTTGGGGTTTTAATGCTTTCCCACCCAAACTGTCTCTGCCCCGTTCTGCATACGCAGTTTCAATTATTTTGGGTAGTTCGTGCTCCTGTTGTAAAGGACCGAACTCCCTTAGGCATTGGCGGATAGCCACCAATGCTGCTTCCCCTTTAATATATGCTAATATTATGGCTGATACCAGGGCATAATTACCTAGTATTTTCATCCCTAAGTTCAGAGCAGGCTCTGCTCCGTGCTCATTTTGTATCTGTTTTAATACATCTGGTATTACTGTTAATGACGGGATACCATGTGTTCTGGTACATATGGCAGCGAAAACTGTACCCCACGAGGTACAAACCTCTAACTGTGGTGTTATCCCCATGAGCAAGCAGATTGTCAGCATTCTGTGTTTTTCATAAGGGCTAGTATTCGGGAATACTGCTTCTAGCTGTGTTATTTTCTGAGCTACCCAGAATGGCATTTGTTCACATTTTGCGGGCATTTTACCCATTACTGCGTGTAAAGTTTGTGGTGTGATTTTAGTTGCTGTATTTTGACCTGTGTTTGTGTTTGTTGTAACCGTTGCTGGCTGGACTGTAAGTGCCCTCATGACGAACTGTGTCATGTTTCTGTAAATTTTTAATTAATTCTTTGTGAAGTATAAGTAAGCCTCCTCCTGGCATTGTTTCAATGTCAGGATGTGGTGTGTAGGCCGCTAATATTGGCCATGTTGCTCCTTCTCTTCCGAGCGGACCGAGTCTTACTCTACTTCTTGTATGGGGGAGGGTGCCTTTAAACCAGTAAAAGTATTCCTGGTACGTGAGTGGAACTTCAATGTCCTCATATGGACAATATTCCGCTGGTGGTTCATCTTCTATGTAAAAATGAAATGTTTTAGTTCTTGCATATGCTGCAGTGAATGTAACCCATGAATAAAATACCTCTGTTCTGTATGATTTGTGTGCCTCAATCACAAAAGGTACTATGACACCCCTTGGTGTTAGACAATGCACAAGCAATTTCAGAGTGACTGCATTTCTAATATTTGCCTCAATATGTATTGCGTTTGCATATTCCTCATCTTCCGAGAGGGGTAGTGGCTATTCTAGTAGGTCTAAGACCTGGATAGTCATTGTGTTTAGAATACGTAATAACTTTTCAAGGGAACTAAGATAAGGTGTTTTGCACAATTTTTAGGAACACTGTGTCCTTCAAGCTTGATTAGCCAACAGCCAATAAATAGGATGTTTCGCCTACTCAGCTGTGGCGGAGTTGTTCGCCCACCCACTCCAGACGTCTCTGGTGTTTTGTGAGTAGGGATTTCTGAGAATAGCACGACTGAACTACTCAGATTCTACTGTTAATAAGTACCCAACCAACGTTGGCCGCGCCATGTCGTGTAGCTCCTATAAAAAGTATACAGGATCTGCGCATTCGGACAGCATACATGGTAGGATTGATGTCAGACTGACTCTGAACACCCCCACCGGGTATGTTGACATTTTGTACCAACTAGCTCACAATGCCACTAGAATCTCCTCTTATCAAGGAGAGAATAGTTCCTGGCAACCATCGAACATGACAACCCTGATCCCTCAGGACTGTGGAAACAATATACTACCTTTCGCTCAGTCACTTGTGCTTACTTAGTCTGTCTCAGAGAGATACACAGAATAAACAGGCTGGGCGTTTTCAATAAGCATTTATTGAACAGTTGTTATTCTGGTGCAGAATAGATGAGCTGCAACAACCATTAGACAGTATAAGATATAAAGGATTAGCAGTACTATAAAGGTAAATGGATGGTATAGTTCTACCATCTTACAATAGTCATGAATACATACGAGTATATAAAACACATGATAAAAGATGCGTACTCCTACGATGCCTCCCTAACTAATTGTACCTAAGTGTACCTAGTGTGTGTGTAGGTGTTAAGCCAAGAATCCCTCTAGGATCTAGTCAACCCCATTACCTGAAGTGAGAGACTGTGGGACCCCGTCCTGGTCTCGAGTTGGACACCCCGCGAGGGATGTTAGACCACTGCGAGCTGGAGTGTCTGCATGCAGGAATCTCAGCGTCTCTGGTCAGTGTGTCGTCCGGGAAGTCTCAGTCTCCTCTCTCTATCTTAGCAAGATGTGATGTATATCTACCCATAGGTCTCCCCAGGGGTCCTACCTCGCTGTATTACTGTGTCGGCCTAAGGATGACGTCGGCATGAACTTTGTAGATAGATATTATACAGGAGATGGTAGTCCTGCTGTGCTTCAAAGAATCCTCATGCATAATGTATGAGATTTCGAACTAGGGAAACCAGCGTTCTGAATGCAGTGCCTTATCTAGGTAAAGGGTCAGTCCCTATAAACCGTGACAAGTGTAATGAAGGGCAGAATATAGGTGAAGGGTAATGAAGTTGCCGGGGCCTATATTATGGTACCTTTATGGAATATAACACCCCTTACAGTCTCAGACTGTACCCTATTCACCGAGTCCTGTCAAGGCTGGCAAACATGGAGGCCCGGCACAGAACAATGGACCGGTACCTAAAGGAAATCCTGCACTGTGTTTAGTTCCCTATACCCCATTTTTAACTTTTATTTTGGTGGGTGGGACTTGTTTGTTGTTGTGGGTGGGGAGGGTAGGGATTCAGGATTTGCAAACAGGGTTTCTGGACTTTTTTCCACAGACAATGGTTGGGGACAGAGATATTGAATTTGTTTGGGGAGAGGGGTGGGCCAGTTGTTGTTGGGGGTAGGTGGAATGGGTGAATTTTTGGTTTGCCTAGAAACATTTATATTTAAATTTCTTTATTTATGTCTCTAATATCTAATCCAGGTCTTTGGGGGTATTTTACTTTTTAAAGTTGCCTTTGAGTGCAACGTATTTTTAAAATTTGCTGATAGTGTGTAACAACATTTAAGTATGAGCTATGCCTATGTGGTACTTTTGGCCTACTACTCTCCTAGTCTCTGCAGTCTGCAACTATATTGACCACTAAAGGGGAAGTGGGGGTTTGCTAATGCCTTTCCTACAACAACTTAAAAGAACAACGAACAATAGTTCTCTTACCGAATAGAAGAAGAAGCGAGAGCTGCAGGGTTTCCCAAGGTGCATTGGTGGTAGTAGTAGCATGCTAGTGCACGAACAACAGTGCAGAAATCAGAAGTCAGGTTTCACTCCCACCTAGGTGAACTCCAATGGTAGGATTTTAATCAGATATATTATTTATCGCAGGCAACTATTTGGAAATAAAAAAACCTGAGTTAGTGTGGTATGTATTATTAGCTTTACAAACACTTGTGACCAAACTAGCACACACCAAAGAATACCTGATGCAGACAACTAAATTAATCAGAGCAATGGTTGTTGAACTAGTATTTCGAGAAAACAAAAATGACTCTTAGTCTTGCATTGTCATTCGTTAAAAGGAGGACTTAAAGTCTGGACGACATGGTTATTGTTGGTTAAGTGTTTAACACAACACACAATGCCTGAATGATGATACAGATGAATGATTTTCTTCTATAAGTATAATATCGACCACTTTTATGTGTGGGTGTGTAACTGGGACCAGTGTAGACTACTGTTTCAGCAATAGGAGCAAAACGGAAGATCCTGCACTGAGTTGGTGCTACTTTCACCACATCCACTCCACCAAGTGTGTGATCCACTGATGGTGTAAATGTAGCCACATATCAGTAAATCGCACAGCCCAGGGGAAGAGGGTTAGGGGTTTTTGATGACTGGGTGGGAAGGGGGATTTGGGGAAAGGTTTGACAAAGACAAACACTACACAAGGACAGCATTCATCTGGACAATGAGCAGTCAACCCTCATGAATCTGTTATGGGAGGAAAAGGAAACGAAGGAATGAGTACAGGTTACTTAACTGAAAACCAAACCAAATTGTCCGTCCGTCCCCAGGGAGACCTAAGTTACCATTATATATCTAAATGTCCTGATACTTACCTTTAAAAGATAGCAAAGATATTACAAATTATGTACGAGTCAAGCAAACAACACACACAGTTCTAATGATTATTAAAAGCAAAAATGATAATGTATTGCCATATTGGGAGTTGCATCTGTATTCCTTTTGGAGTGTCTGTCAATCATGGGTGCCTGTTGGTTGCAGTCCTGTAAGGTAAGCGTGAGTGTTATGTAGCTTTTCCATTTTGGCTGTGGATTGAAAAACAAAAATGATATTATAGAATCAAGGAGAAAGAAAGAAGTTAAACTTCATAAGGAGTGCACTGGGAAGACTCAGAGGCAGCGCAAGAGAGAAGAGAAGAATAGTCATTTTTGAACTCATTAATTTTATGACTAGTTTGTGAACAATTAGATGAAAGTTATTTTACAGCAACCAAAATCACACACAAGAGGCCGCATGGAACGATCGGTATAGGGCTGATGAAACTCGCAACTGCCATGATCATCAATTCATCATCATGAATCATAACAATAATATGTAGCCTAACAGCACATGCATAGTGTGATGATCACTCATTACTAAATGTCTGTCGCCAGTTACCTACAACAACAGCCCCTCCACCCAACCACCACTTAGCTTTAAATTTGAGCCAGACAGCACTGAGCACACACACCTACCAACATTGAATTTTCCAACACAAATAAAATTAACGCACCAATGACACCACTCACCACCACTCCACAGAGTTGGGTAGGCCACTTTAAAGTCATGTTATGTTATATGTTATGTTATATAATTTTATAACGCGCGCAGCTACTCCGAAGAGTGTCCCGGCGCAAAACCAAGAGGAGTCAGCAAACTAACACTAGGCAAAAAGGTAGGTTTTTAGATGTTTCTTAAAGGCCAGAGGGTCTTCGGTATTGCGAAGTGCAAAAGTAAGGTCATTCCATGCCTGGGCGGCTTTCATGGCAAGGGAACAGCCGCCCATCCTGTGGCGAATGAAGCGGGGCACTTGAGCTAAAAGAAGTGCTGATGAGCGTAATTGTCTCAGCGGGACATAGAGGGAAAACCGCTTCCGCAAATAGGCGGGACCATGACCATGGAGGGCACGATGGGCAATGACAAGAGATTTAAATTTGACCCGTCATCACCAAATTGGTTGGTTTCAGTGGAGTTTAAAACTTCCTTCTTCTGGTGGCAGTTCTCGAAGTAGTCACGCTCACGCCCTGAGTCTTTCCATCATCCCTGATCCTCCTGACTCCAAGTAAGGTGCCCAACTACGTACCCACTGTATCCCAACTCAAATGCAATTGATTGACCTGTAGTACAATGCTGTTGATGCACAACAAGAGAAACATTGAGTCATTTATTGTGTTTGTGTTATCTATTCTTAAGGGACTGGTCGGGTATAACTCTTTCAGGAGTATAAACTAAAGCAAAAAACAAAGCAGTGTGGAGTAGACCGGGCGTCAGTGAACAAATCTCACTAACTCTCAAAGAGGAAGGAAAAAATCACCTTCAGGGAAAAAATAATCAGCCGTTAGTAGGCCACCAACATTGTAAATCATCACAAACACATTTAAGTGTAATAGGTACAGATAAACAAACACCCAGTGTCACTGCCTGCCACCACATGAATCATTCCAACACACTCACAAACAACAATCACTCGGCATGCAATGCATGCCATATACCTGTTCTTCTAATTTCGGCATGGTCGCTGTGACCATGGTACATTTCTGATCTATTGTTCTCAAAACAGACATTGGCCAGCCTAAATCAAATAATGTGGGGCAGTCTGGCTAGGAGAATAATAAACTAGGAAAGGATAGATAGTCACGGCCCAGGGCTGGAGGCAGTCCCAAATGTGCTTGTATCTCCAATGTCCTTGAGGGAAATGGGTAGGGGGGGACTTCTTCACTGCACACTGTTGCAACTCCAATCCGGCAATAAAATGTGTCTAAGAGTAAGATGGTGGGGCTGAATTAGTCACCCAGTCATAAACAAATAAAATTAAATAATGTTCCCCTAGCTATATATTTTTGTTTGGCATCAAGGAAAGTAGATCAGCGATAGAGAGAGAAGGTTCTATGGTTGTTGGCCCAGGCCAAGTAGAGCTTGTCATCAAACTCTGGTGGTTCACCCAGAAGTATTTCATCTAACACACTACTTCAATGACCTGAGTCTCACTCATCTTCCTCCTGTGGTAATTCAGTTATGGAGTAATCCAACCAGTGGTTAAAATGCTGATTCATTTAATTCATGGTTATTCTTGCCACGTTTGGGGGCGAGAGACTGGTCCTTCTCACTGTGACAACGGCACCAGCAGCACGCTCTGCGGAGACACTGGTTACCAGGCAAGCCAGATAGTTTATTGCCAGCATGCTGAGCACTGGCCATTGGCGCCTCTTCCCATACCAATACACCAATGGGTTTTGATCAAGGTAGACCTCTGTTTGGTCATCCAGATAGGCATAGACCATCCGCTCAATGATCATTGGTACTCCACCTTGCTCAAACTCGTTTGCCTTCGCCTCTGCACTGGACTTAAGCCCTGCCAGTAGCAACCATTCAGTTGCAGATTTTGGGGCTGATGCTCCTGTTCTTGTTGCTGATGGTGTTCTTGTTGTTGGCTTTGGCTGCTGTAAGCCAACAGATCCGCCCTCAAGTTCTGAATTTGAAGGCTGCAAAGCAGAGCTTGTGCCCTGGAGGAATGGGCCTCTAATTCCCTGCCGTTCTCTTTCTAGCACTGGCTTGCACAGCTATCCATGTTTTGTATTTTGCAACATCCCCGTCTGAGAAAAGAATGAACGTGGACGGTAATGGTTTGTACTGTGGATCAAGAATTGTGACACAGATGCAATGTTAGGATCGCACAATGTCTCTTTGCACCAATGTATTAACAGATAAGCAAAGGATTAGGCACTCCACCAATTCATACGCATCTTTTTTTCCTCCACACCAGCATACATTGCAGGTACCTCCTTTAGCTGTTCCTGTAGCATGTGCACCAATGGGACAGTTCGGCCCATGGTACTGTCCTCCTTGCTGACGTCCTGTGTGAACCCCTCAAAAGGAAGCAGCATCTCTGTCAGGCATGTGACTAGGCCCCATTGGTCCAGGTCAATGATCATGTCTTTAACAGTTGCATCCCCTCTTTGCATGACTTATTCATTGATCAGTCTATACAGCTCAAACAGGCATTCAGTAGCAGTAGAAAAGCACAGGAGGTTACTTGTAAACCCAGTTGAAACCTGGATAACCTGTGTTGTAGCATACAACAGCGTCTCCATTTCACTTTATATCAACTAACGTCCATCCCCCATTTTGTTTTCCTGATTTCAGTCCCCAACCTGGACGTCCTCGTCATGACCATGGCTTTTGCCTGACTACGCGCAACCCCCCTGATTACAGCGCTATACGAATTCCAGACGCCTGGACCTGCACGCCGACTCGTCTCTTTTCATCTATCGGTGAGTCTCTTCCAGCTGCTGTGCATGACCACCACAGCTTGCAGCTTGCTGCCGTTAGTTAGCCTGCCTCCTTCCCCCATGGCAGACCTTTGGCCATAAACCATAGTGCATGCTACCACTCTGTTACTCTAACAACCCGGATCATGCCCTTTTGCCCTATTAATTCTCTGATTCGACACCGACATGGCTCTTAATAATTTAGACCTGTCCTATTTCCACCTTGTGGAACCCCCCTCATATCGGGGCTGGATTGATCCACGCTTGTACTCCATTCACTCTCTGAGTGCATTTTTCCTGAGGCCAGGACCTTGCCCATACGGGCTTACCTGTCCCCGGGCCCACTATCCCTATTTAACCTTTTCCCTCATTTTAAGAAATTCCCCTGGCACACCAGATTGGTAGTGCCTTCCTCTCCATCTGTCTACCTTGATAACCTGCACACCATACCTTGGGTGCATTTTCGGAAGTATTATCACTTGGATTTCCATCCCGCCTCCTCAACAGGTACATTGTCCTTTCTCCCAACCTTTTAATTTGACCCCTCCAGTGACCAACAATATTCTTATTCTATCCCCTTTTTATTCTCCCCCTTGTACACCACTGACAAATTCCTTTGTAACCCGGTCCTGAAGATTACCCGAACTGATCACAGGTCGAAACGCTGTAAACCACCCAGCGCAACTTTTGGCACACTTTTGGTTCTCTAACTTGTTGATGACTCTGAACTATCATAACAATTTCATTAGAGCGTTTGTAGTTTTGAAACCATTCAAATGATTGTATATTCTCCTTGCACCGTTTTCGCTGTTTTCCTTGCCCCACTTGTCACTTGCACTATTTACTTATCCACACAAGCACAGTTGTGCACAAGTTTCTATGAGTTACACTCATATTTAATGTAAATAGTGCTGATACTGTTTTTTTATTCTTTTTTTTCCAAAATATTGACTGCTCCATACATTTTCCAAAAGAAATTGATGTCTCCTTGTTTCCTCCTTTCTGCATTTACTGTGCATGATTTACATAATTGTCTGTGAATATCGCCTAGTGAAACAGGCGTTCAAGCATTTAATAAGTCGAGTTCCAACGCGTTGACAACTCCTGTATAAATGCTTTAGCTGGCATTCCATTATCATGCTTATTACCCTCAGCTTTTTCCGGGCTTTAAATGATTGGCTGAAATGAGTGTAGATTCTTCTGCAGGTGGACATTAAGTTGCTTACTTGGTCTTCTTTATTGAGAAAGTCCTGTACAATGATGTTGATGCAGTGTGCCAAACACAGGACCCTGAAATAGCCACAATCGGCCATGGCCTTAACTATATTACTGCCATTGTCCATGGCAACAAATCCAATGATAAGCCCTCTTGGTCGCAGCCCTTCAAAGACCTTGCTGTTAAAGTCTTCCAAAATGTTTGCAGCAGTATGGGATTTCTCCATGGTGAACATGGCTACTGTTGCATGCTTCTGCGCGCCATTAAAAATCTCAACAGTGTCATCACCTGCAGATATCTTTTCTCTAACCCCTACACATTCTCATGTAATCAGTGGCTTGGCAACTAGTGTGAACAGGACTCTGCTGTTAAGCTTATCCAAGCAATTCCAGCACACCATGATGTAGCACTGGAACAGCAACTCTGGAGAAATAGAACAAGTTGGGAACATTCCATTTTGGGCAGATGGCTGCCACAAATTCAAGAAAACCCATGCCTTCCACATAAGAAAAAGGGAGGAGGTCCAGCGCAAACATTTTAGCCAGCTTGGCCTTGTATAAAAGTGTCTTTGTGAGGTTGCGTTCATACTGCCTGTCCTGCCTTAACATGTTAGGAATAGTATGCTTGATTTTTTTGTTTTCTGGTGCCACGGATGCAGGTGACTTCTTGAGAGCAGACGTTGGTAGGCTCAATGTGCGTTTCAGCGGGGCAGTTACTGTCCTATCTTGCCTTGTTGTCCCGACCTGAGTCTTGTGCCATTGCGATGTTGCTGATGTGGGCAATACTACTTCACTGCTGGGGAGATGGCTGCTTTGCATAATGAAAATGTCTTCCTCTCCTTCACCTTCCACCGCGATTGGATCGGATTCCCTGCTCAGCCTTTCACCCCCTTCACCAACAACACTTGCCGTTTTTTGGATGCTAAGGTGAGCCTCCCACTGGATCATATGGTGCCTTCTCAAATGGGTTGTTTGGCCCCTGGTACCATAGTTTGTACCAAGCTTACCCCGACTAACACTTGCTTCACAAAGGAAGCATATGGCAATTTTCACCTCCTTCTTGCTAACCGTAAAGAAGTCCCAAACTGGATGGTCAACCTTCTGACGCTGGTGCCACTGCCAATGTTGGATGAACTGGCGGTAGCTGGGCGTTTTGACATTTGACTCTCTGCAGTACCTACTTCTACTGAGGTGGTTGTGGATGTAGGTCGCTGATGAGACTTTGCAAATATGGCAGCTGGCGGTGGCTGTGGTGCCACATCCCTCACAGCAAGTTGGGATGGGGTAACGTCGGTCTCCACTGGGGCTGGTCTAACATCCATGGCTTGTCATCATCCTATGCATCTACATCCGCACCCATAAGTCTAAGGCTTTTAGGAACCTTCCTTTTCCCTAGCCTCTTGGGATGTGTTTCACTCTCAGACTGAGGCAGGATCCAAGTGGTGTCTAGATCATCAGAAGGGGGGCTTGGAGAAGAAGATGATGCATTAACCCTCCTTTTATTGCTGTAGATCTGGAAGACAACGGATCTTCTGAAAGAGTAGCTTCGGCTACTTCCTCAGCATGAAGTTCAATCTCCTGAACTGCTCCTACTTCAGGAGAAACTACTATTGATGGTTGCAGATGTTGTTGGCCACTTCTCTGAGGTGTCTGCAATGATTGGGTGCTACTTTGCGATAGAGATAAGTCAACTTCAACGTCACTGCTCATCGGAGTTGCCATGATTAGACTGGCTGCCTCTGTGACAGACATAGGCTTGGGCCTAGGTTGGGGTGGGGTGAGTCCACTGATGCAGGGGTGCAGCTCCTAGCTTGCTCCCCAGAGGCCGGTGCGGCAGGCACATTTTCTTTTCCTGAAAAAGGTCAGGGTCGATATACCAGTGGTGGTAAGCTCCTTCTTTTTCTCACTGGCCACTTTCTTGGTAGCACCTTTCTTTGGGGCCATCTTGAAGCTGTCAGTTAGCAGAGGCTCTTAGCTTCACAATTAGAAGAGATGTCTGTGATGTGTGGGTCACGTCGTTCAAAGGCCTTCTGTCTGGCACTACTGTGGGTAATGTTCTCTTGTGCACCTAAAAGAAAAGAAGCAAGAAGAACATCAGTGAAATGTGGCATTGTTTCATTTCAATTAGTAGTACAAACAAACAATATCATTTAGTGTGGTCACTGGTTACTCTTATTATAAATAATTAACAATAGTGTATCTATTCGTAAAACGCAAAACCACACCAACATAAACTTTCTTGGTGTACATTCAGGAAGGATGAGAAAGAGGAACAACAACAACAACATACAGATGTAACTTTTTCCTTTATGCGTATCATGTGGGATGTGGCACTCAGGGAGGTGCACCTGAAAAATGACAATAGAAAAATACTTAAACAATGAATGCTGTTGTGCACTTATAGCAGACATGGGGTTGATTCATTGATGCCAGATGTTATGAAATTGGTTTAAAGAAAAAAACTTTAAAAAGTATATTTTTACATATAAAAAAATAAAATTTAAAAATGCAAATAAGATTATAACAAATAAAACATGAAAAATGTATTAAAAACGAAATAATAAAAAACTAAAATTAAAAAAATATATTAAAAAATGTGAAATAAGTGAAGTTATCCTCAAAGATATAATAATAATGTATTAAACTGCTTTTTCATTGCTCAACCATCCATGCAAGCAAACTGCAAAGGGCCACACTGGCTGGACGCACAAAATGGCTGCCTGCCTTTGCCACATGGTTGACAACAGCACTGAGCAAAGAGAAGACGTGCCGGCCTATGGACGGAAGACTCTTGTCTTGGCGACAAATGGTTTGGGGAAGCCCACCAAGGCACGGGAGCTTTGTATCCTAGAGTGGTTCCCACTCAGGGTGGCATTCCTGTGCCTGCCAGCTCACCCTTGACCCAGGAACCATGTTGGGGGAGAAAAAGCACGGTGTTTGATACCAAACACAACACAATTTGGTTGTTGCATAATGGAGCTGGCTATCTCAAGTTTCCTCGGTAGCCAGTCCATGTTACTCTATTGACCTTCGGTCACTTGCAGTAAAACCTCGCTTTACAGGTTTACTGTAGGGATATATATGGATAACATGTATACCCACACCTTCAATTTAATGATATCCACCTTCCAGGCTTTGGAGAACAACCATAAGAGTGAATTACTTAAATTAGGGCAGTGGTGTGGTTCTGCAGCACATGGTGGGTGCAGAATCACTCTCAAGCAGACTGGCTTGATTCTGCAAGGCTGCAATGGCACACCTGCAGACCTACTTTTACTCGGATCACTCAGGGTGGCACAATAAAGTGCTGCAGCACTGGGGACCCCTCTTATCACCCTCGCCCTGGGTACCACTGGTTCCATCTACTAGGGACTTACAAGGAATGAAAAGTGCTTGCCAATTAGGTGGACAAATTCAAAAGTTACAGATTTAAGGTAAAAAGCACTGGCACTGGTGCCTGGTTAGCAGGTCCCAGTACTTTTCCAGATCTATAAAGACAGCAAAACGTAGAGGGTGACCATGATAAAAAGGGCACTTTCTAAAAGCTGGTTTACGAGAAATCTCAAGAAAGGCAGCTTTAGTGTGCAATGACCACATTGTGTTGTGCTTGATGTCAAGCACCATGCTTTTTCACACCTAACACAATTCTCATGTTGAGGGTGAGCTGGCATACACAGGGGTGCCTCCCTGAATGGGAGCACCCCAAAGATACAGTGATCCAGAGCCTTGGCGGGCTTCACCGAGCCATTTGCCATCAAGACAAGAGTCTGCCCTCCTGGTGGGATGTGCTAGCATTCTCCCGGGAAGGAGACAAAAGCCTGGGTAGGAAGAAAGTCACAACTCCTCCCTCCCAGGATAGCTAGTGTGAACACTCATTAAGGCAGTGAGCCTCAAAGGCTTTCACCACCCTTGATGTGGAATTACTTGTCCCCCATTCGAGGGAAAAGCCCTTCTGCCCTGTCCAGACTGACAGGCAGGAAAATTAGTTGTTCAGGAGATGTACATCTCCAAAAGGCTAGCCACACCTTTAGGGTACAGCCAAGGAAGGGTTCTGCCATGTTAGAGGACCTAAAATTAGAGGACTCTGTGTAGAAAGGTGAGGTACACCCAGAGGATGTTGTCACCTCAGGGGTGGGTTATCCTCGGGGACCAGTAGCCCATTGGCCATTGTCCCTCACTCCCTTAATGCCCGCTAAACTAGGATTTAAGGGGTTCTGACTTTGAATCCAAGAAGCACAAAGAAGATAATGTCACCCACAATTGGACTTTGGACTCTATCACAATGCCCTGAGACACCATATACTGGAACCAAGTGTTTGATGTGTGTCTGTGGCAAAATCTTGTTGCTCCCAGCAAGAGAAACTCCAAGTGGATTACAGAAACCGAAGCAGACTTCCTTGTACTGATGGGACCAGTCCCCTGCAAGCTGCAGGAAAATCAACATGCTGCGTGACAAGAATTGCGACCTGCTTGGCCTGTCCAGAGTGAACCCAAAGGGAAATGGAGTCCTGCAAGTCCAGAATGGTAGATAAAATGTCACCAAGTTTCAAGTGGCTACTCCACTCCTGTCGACCTCCAGCTGCCGAAGTAACTGTGGACTACATTTACCACAGCAAGCCTTGGTGATCACTAGTCAGGTGATCGAACTCTTGAGTGACATCTCCAGCCCGAGAGGAATTCACAGTGACAGTGACTGATGTCTGCCATGACCCCGCTGCTGTGTTACTGCACCCTGAAATTGGAGTTGTTGAGTATGTGGTAAAGAATCTTTGGTGTAACCTGCCCTGGTGACGGACAGCTGCCAGCTACCTCTACAGCCAGAGCTGCTGAGCAAGGTAGAAGAATTCCAGCTGTTGTACCCGGGTCCCAGGACCCCAAAGGCCTCTACTCTCCATTGGTAGAGTGGAACTCCATCTCCAAGTGTGGTTTTGTCAAGTGCTGCAAGTTTAGCAGCTCCTGCGAATGCCGTTCAGTAAATAGTGGTAGTGTGGCAAAGAGCAGTCAGGCATTACAGGAGGAACATGTGTTACTCATTCTACAGTTCCATTATGAGACGGCTCGAAAGAAATCCAACACCAATTTATAAAAATAGAGGTTAATTTTATATAAATATGGACATCAAAACGAACTTTGTATCATACAAACAACCGGATTTTTAGATTTTTAAAGTGATCAAAAATAAATGCAGTAAATGTGTCAAACTGGTCCCATTGAAATGAATGGGGGAAAACACAGGTGACACTCGGTCACTTGCAGGGTGAGTTCAAACGAACCACCTTGTGGATAAGGTCATGTGGGTCCCTAGATCAAGTTCCAACAGTCGTTAAATCATTACCTCGCCCAGGAAGTCCAGATGTAGAGGTGACCTGGCTGTCCTTGGTACTGAATGGGATCTGCGGGAGCTGTCAAACTTGCAGCACTTGAAAAAAACACACTTAGAGACGGAGTTCCACTCTACCCACGGAGAGTAGAGGCATTTGGGGTCAAAAGACCCGGGTTCAACAGCTAGATTTCTTTTACCTTGCTCGGCATCTCTGGCTGCAGAGGTAGCTGGTAGCTGTCAATCACCGGGGCAGGGCATGTCAAAGATGCTTTGTTACACACTTGACGATTCCAACTTCAGGATGCAGGGACACAGAAGCGGGGTCATTGCTGACGTTGGTTGCTGTTGCTGTGAGGTGCTCTCCAGCTGGAGATCTCATTCAAGGGATCGATCACCCTACTTTTGACCACCAAACCTTGGCTGCGGCAAATGTAGTCCATTGTTACCTTGGCAGCTGGAGAGCAACAGGAGTGGAGTAGCAGCTTGAAACTTGGGGAAAGCTTTGCTACTACTCCGGGCTTGCAAGACATAACTTCTCTTTGGGCTCACTCTTGACAGGCCCAGCGGGTCAGAATTCATGTCATGCAGCCTGTCGATTTTCCTGCAGCTTGCAGGGGACTGGTCCTACCAATCCAAGGTAGTCTGATTAGGTTTCAGGTATCCATTGGAGTCCGCCTTGCTGGGAGCAACAAGCTTTTGCCTCAGACACACATCAGTTCCAGTATACGGTCTCTTCAGGGCACTTAAGGTTCCTATCTTCGCATGGTGGAAGAGACCAAGGTCCTGCTGTAGGTGACGGTGTCTTCCTTGTTCCTCTTCTCACATTGAAAGTCTGAACTAAGGTTCTGGTTCCAGGGGGGCCTCTTAAATCCTAGTTTAGGGATGTTAAGGGCATGAGGGACAGTGGCCAATGGGCTACTGGTCCCTGCGGTTAACCCGCCCCTAAAGTGACAACATCCTGTGGATGTACATCACCTTTCTACCCAGACTCCACTACTTCACGATCTGCCAAAATGGCAGATCCCTTCCTTGGCTGTACAGACCTCCTAGCCCACCCTAAAAGGGTGGCTAGCCTTTTGGAGGTGTGTACGCCTCCTGAATAGCTAATTTTCCTGCCTGTCAGGCTGGACAGGGTGGAAGGGCTTCGTCCTTGAGTGAGGGACAAGGAATTACACAGCAAGGGTGCTGAAAGCCTTTAAGGCTCACCGCCTTAATGACTGTAAACACTAGCCATCCTGGGAGTGAGGAGGTGTGACTTCCTTTGTGACCAGGCCTTTTTGTCTGTGCTGGGGAAGTGCCTGCACTTCCCATGAGGGATGCATACTCTTTTCTTGGATGCAAATAGTTCAGGGAAGCCTGCCAAGGCACTTGGTCACTGTATCCTGGAGGGGCACCCACTCAGGGTGGCACCCCTGTGCATGCCAGTGCACCCGTGATGCAAGAATCATGTTGGGGTGAAAAAGCACTGTGTTTGACATCAAACATAACACAATTCAGTCATTCCATAATGGAATTGGCTATCTTGAGTTCTCTCAGTAGCCAGCCCATATTACTCTATGGACCACCAGACAGTTGCAGTAAAACCTTGCTTTACAGGGTTACTGTAGGGATATATATGTTTAAACATATATATCCACACCTTTAGTATAATGAACTCTACTTCCTGGGCTTAGGAGGACAGCCTTAAGAGTGACTTACTTAAATTAAGGCAGTGGGGTGGATCTACAGCATATGGTTTGTGCAATGTCAATCTCGAGCAGACAAGCTGCTCATGCAGGGCTGCAATGGCAGACCTGCAGACTCACTTTTACTTGGGTCACATAGGGTGGCACAATACAGAGCAGCAGCCCTGGTGACCCCTTTATCACCCTTGCCCTGGGTACCACTGGCACGATATAATGGGGACTTATAAGGGGGGAAATCACTGCGCCAATTTGGTTTACCAATTCACATTATTTTTAAGGGAAAGAGAACGGGCACTGGAGGCTGGTTAGAAGGTCCCAGTGCACTATCAGTGTCAAAATCCAGCATCTAGCAGTCTAAAATGGTGCAAAAATTAGGGGACATCTGCAAAGAAGCCCAGTTTCCAACAGTCTGTGAGTGGGTGTGTAAATCTCTGAGTGGGTCTGTGAGCCAGAGCATGATTCTCTGAGTGAGTATGAAAGTAGGTGCATGAGTGTCTGAGTAGGTATGCAAGTGGGTGCATGACTTTCTTAGTAGGTATGTGAGTGGGGGCAGCAGTCTGTGAGTGGGTCTGTGTGTGGGTATGTGAGTCTCTGAGCGGGTCTGTGAGTGGGTGCATGAGTCTCTTAGTAGGTCTCTGAGTGGGTGCATATGTGTCTAAGTGGGTATGTGAATGGGTGCATGAGTGTCTGAGTGGGTATATGAATGGGTGCATAGATGTCTGTGACTGGATCTATGAGTGGGTGCATAAGAGTCTGATTTGGTCTGTGAGTAAGTGTGTGTCTATGAGTGGGTCTGTGAGTGGGTGCATGAGTGTCTGAGCGGGTGTGTGAGAGAGTGTATGAGTGCCTCAATGGGTATGTGAGTGGGTGCATGAGTCTGTGACTGGATCTACAAGTAGGTGCTTAAATATGTGAGTAGGTCTGTGAGTGGGTGTGTGAGTCTCTGAGTGGGTCTGTGAGTAGGTGCATGAGTCTCTCAGTGGGTATTTGAGTGGGTGCCTGAGTGTCTGAGTGGGTATGTGAGTAGGTGAATTAGTGTTATGGTGGGTATGTGAAGGGGTGTATCAGACTCTAAGTGCATCTGTGTGTGGGTGTATGAGTCTCTGAGTAGGTATTGGGTGGGTGCATAAGTCCCTGACTACATCAACAAGTGGGTTCATAAATGTTTGAGTGGATATGTGAGTGGGTGTATGAGTGTTTGAATGGGTATGTGAGAGGGTGCATGAGTCTGTGACTGGATCTACCAGTGGGTGCTTAAGTGTCTGAGTAGGTCTGTGAGTGGGTGTGTGAGTCTCTGAGTGGGTCTGTGAGTAAATGCATGAGTCTCTGAGTGGATATGTGAGTAGGTAGATGAGTGTCTGAGGGGGAATGTGAATGGGTGCATCAGTCTCTAAGTGGGTCTGTGTGTGGGTGTGTGAGTCTTTCAGTGGGCCAGTGAGTGGGTGCATACGTGTCTGAGTGGGTCTGTGAGTGGGTGCACAAAGGGTCTTTGATTAGATGCATTTGTCTATTTGCAGGTCTGTGAGTGCATATGTGAGTGTCTTAATGAGTCTATGAGTAGGTGTGTGAGTTTCTGAGTGGGTATTTGGTTGGGTGCATAGGTCTCTCACTGCATCTACAAGTGGGTGCATAAGTGACCGAGTGTGTCTTTGAGAGGGTACATGTGTCTGAATGGGTATGTGAGTGGATGTATGAGTGTCTGAATGGGTATGTGAGTGGGTGCATGAGTCTGTGACTAGATCTATGAGTGGGTGCATAAGTGTCTGAGTGGGTCTGTGATTGGGTGTGTAAGTCTCTGGGTGGATCTGTGAGTGGGTACATGAGTCTCTTAGTGGGTACATTATTATCTGACTGGGTATATGAGTGAGTGAATGAGCGTCTGAGTGAGTATGTGAGTGAGCGTATAAGTCTCTGAGTGTGTCTTTGAGTGGGTGCATTAGTCTCTTTGCAGGTCTGTGAGTTCATGTCTGAGTGTCTGAGTGAGTCTGTGAGTAGGTGTGTGAGTCACTGAGTGGGTGCATAATTCTCTACCTACATCTACGAGTGGGTGCATATGTGTCGGAGTGGGACTGTGAGTGGGCACATGAGTCTGTGACTAGATCTATGAGTGGGTGCTTAAGTGTCTGAGTATGTCTGTGAGTGGGGGTGTGAGTCTCTGAGTAGATCTGTGAGTGGCTACATGAGTCTCTGAGTGGGTATGTGAGTTGGTACATTAATATCTGAATGGGTGTATGAGTGGGTGCATGTGTGTCTGAGTGAGTATGTGAGTGTATGCATGAGTCTCTGAGTGGGGCTTTGAGTGGGTGCATTAATCTCTTTGCAGGTCTGTGAGTGCCTGAGTGAGTCTGTGAGTAGGTGTGTGAGTCTCTGAGCAGGTATTTGGGTGGGTGCATAAGACCCTGACTACATCTACAAGTGGGTGCACAAGTGTCTGAGTGGGTCTTTGAGAGGGTGTTTGAGTGTCTGAGTGGGTATGTGAGTGGGTGCATGAGTCTGCGCCTGGATCTACGAGTGGGTGCTTAAGTGTCTAAGTAGGTCTGTGAGTGGGTGTCTGAGTCTCTCAGTCGGTATGTGAGTAGGTGCATGAGTCTCTCAGTAGGTATGTAAGTGGGTGCATGAGTGTCTGAGTGGGTATGTAAGTGGGTGAATGAGTGTCTGAATGGGTATGTGAATGGGTGTATCAGTATCTGAGTGAGTATGTTTGTGGGTGTATGAATCTCTGAGTGGGTATGTGAATGGGTGCATTAATATCTGAGTGGGTATATGAGTGGGTGTATGAGTGTCTGAGTAAGTATGTGAGTGGGCACATGATACTCTGAGTGGGTCTGTGAGTGGGTGTGCAAGTCTCTTAGTGGGCCTGTGAGTAGGTGCATACATCTCTGAGTGTGTATGTGAATGGGTGCACAAGTGTCTGAGTGGTTATGTGAGTAGGTGCATGAGTCTGTGTCTGATCTGTGAGTGGGTGCATAAGTGTCTGGGTGGGTCTGTGAGTGGGTACATAAGTGTCTGAGTGGGTAGCTGAGTGTCTGATGGGGTCTGTTGGTATTATTTCCAATTGAAACTAATATCTATATTCTTGTCTCTTCTATCACAAGACGTCAGAGCAAATCGCCATTAATCAGCTTCAGCACCAAACACAAGCATCATTGAATCTGTTCTGCAGCAACTGACACTGAAGAACAGATGTGAGTGAAGAATTTATGATGTAGCTGCAAAAGGCATCTTGTGCCTTAGAAGGAAACTTTTAAAAAAATTATGCCAGAGCTCCAAGCTAGGGCAACAGCTTTATCAGAAAAATAAGGAATCTCAATCCAACCTACAAGTTGTGGTGCAAGCCAGAATTTAACATTCTTATTTCAAAAGCCAATTTAAGGTTCCCAAGCAGACACAGGATGCTATGGTTATCACTTCTCATGCCAACTAAACTGTTATCTTGCTTTTAAAAAGAAAGAAAATAATAAAAAAAATATTAAACTAAAGGTCAAATATTCATCAGAATAAAATTAAGAAATCTAAAGAGCTATAACTTACCATTACCTCAAATAAACAGCTTTTTGCACATTTCAAAACCATCTTTTGGAAATTGAAACTTCTCGAATTTACACTACATTTATCACAGAGAAAAAAAGCAAGTGAATCACCCAAATTATTTTTGATTATTATACGAGTTCATTTTATTAAAGATGAAAAGGTACTGGTTCTTAACAGTCTGTACATCTTGTAAAGTTTTTTAGCACATCAGCAGGTCTACTGTACCCATGAGGCGCTGCAGGGATATTGTGTGTACTGGAATATGGTACAAATTTATCAGCGGATCTGTGAAGCACTCTGCATTATGGGGAATTTTAGGTGTTCATATAGGATTTTTAAATGAGGTGGAGAACTTACAGTTACATTACATTACACTTATTTACACTTTCATTTTACATTTTTCCCTATTTCCCATAGAAAGATTAAGTGATTTTTCCAAAATTATAAGATTTTAAGTTCAGATCCATCTCAAGGTTCCCAAGTTGGAAGCTTTACATCTAGAAAAATCTCCATGAGTATCTAATGTAACATAAACATACATTGTCCTTCATGCTTCCTGAGAGACGCTGAAGAGTCACTCACTAAGAGCCTAGGTAGAGTAACTGGAGACGCACATAAACGTATACATCAGGAGACAGTGGTAGACACTATGGGAGATGCAAATTACGTTATGTATTGTGGATCAATGAATGCCAATGGTGGCTTTTTTGTATCTACTGGGACATTTTCATAATATTGCTATTTACATTTTTTTTAAATGTTATTACTGCTACCTGGGGCCCAAACTGTTGGATTTGTGTAACCTGCCTCCTTGCATCTATGCACTCACTCATCCATTAACAATTCATATACTTACTCATCCAGCCATCATCCAGCCATACACTTATATTTTCAATCATTCTTCAATGCACTCACAGATTCATCAATATGTGTATGCATTTGCTCACCCTATGACTAGCCATACACTGAGTTCTTCATCCATGAGTACAAGAACCAGAAATCTTAAAATTATTGTCACAAATTCCTTGCAGCAAGTATTGAAACAGGTATTATAAGTCCATCTCATCAGCATGTTTGTGCCAATAATGTTCCAATGCTGAAACAACAAGATGTGTTGTATTGTTTTAATGTCTTTATTGTTATTGTATTCTGTGCTTTAACACTCATGGCAGTAAGGAGCTTCACTATGTGACTCATTTGTTTGTGCTGACTCTTATGATTCATTTGTTGTTTCCCTTTGGCAGCAGGTATCAGTTCTTGAACAAGCTCAAATTACCTGCTGACCCTGGTGACTCATTTGTTTGTGCTCATGCTGGTGACTTCACAGTTGTTTTCTGTTAACAGCAAGTGTTTGTCTGGAACATGCTCAAATTACCTGCTGACCCTGATAACTCATTTGATTTTGCTGACTCTGGTAACTTCATTGTTGTTTCCCTTTAGCAGGAGGTGTTCATCTGCAACATGCTCAATTGAACTGCTGACCCTCATGACTCATCTATTTGTGCTGAGTCTTATGCCTTCATTGTTGTTTCCCTTTGGCAGCAGGTGTAAGTTCTAGAACATGGTTGAGGGCACCTCTCTTTAAAGATGTTGTATCCTTTTGACTGCACTTGCTATCCATGTTTGGTTTTGAAAGGAGCTGCCGCATCGAGGAGCCAAACACCCAAGAGGTGTTGTCAATTTCAGAGAGCTGTTCGAGTCTTCCTCCAGATCAAGGCTGCATGTGCTTCCTGACACCATGCTCTCTAACTGCGTGCTTTCAGTCCCCACTCACCTTCTTCAGATGTTCGGATGAGGTACCGCCTTCTGGTGCTTGAGCAGAAAAAACAGCACTTCTGTAATGTCACAAGTTGGGGGACATATTTAGGTCTGCATTGGTGGTTGGTGAAGGGAGAACAAGCAACCACACCATGAGACACACATTGGGAGCTAACTCTTACTTCCCCCTCAGTAGAGATTTGCCTTTGGCTATATAGACTTGTTTTGGGAGCTCGCAATAAATATTTCAAAGAACTGTTACAGCTTTTGTTTCAGCAATATCATGAACTTTGTGTTATTTAAGATAACTGTAATTCTGGACTTTGCTCTCTTAGTGGAAACCACCATTGTTTTCTTGGGAGAAATGTAAAAACAATTCTTCATGAAAGTAGAGCTAAGAATTGTTGACTAACCTTTTTATTCCAGGTCTCCTTTCCTGCAGTACCCACCCCAACTTCCCTTACCCCCGTTTGGCCACATTGATACTCTGGTGAAATATAAAAATCAGAGTCCGGGCTGACAGAAGGAGAGAATTTTGAGAGCATTGCTTCCGAGGAACCGGGCCTGACAATTAGAGTCACTGAAATCTGTGGCAATTCAAACTCTGACATTTAGTTTACCTGGCTTTCCTGATAGCTCAATCTGCATTATATATAAGGACAATTATAATTCTAGATCACTTATTCCTAAAGAGGTGTTAGATAGCTGTCTCTTTGGTGGTGACATTAGCAAGTGGATGAGTGCTTTTGAACTTAGCTGTATGCTGCTCTAAGTTCGGAAAGACCATATGAATCAGCACTGATAATGATTTTACCCAAAGAGGGCTCTCTAATCATGAACATATTATAGATTCTGCAAAGAACAGTGTCATGCAGATAAAGGGCAGTCCAATAAAGGTTTGTTGTGACTTCTCAATAGTACCATATAAAATGTTGAAAAATAACAACAAAATCCAATCAGACCGTGAAAGCTTTTGTGACCGTGACATAGATATTACTAGGCAGCTGTATTAATGTAATGCAATAGATATAGGCAAATTACTGTATAATCCAATATCTACAGAGCACGTCTTCCTTAGCTGTTTTTCAGATTTGCAACAGGATGTAGAGGAGAGCAAACTTAGTGATCCCTGGTAACTGGGTTTCTCGAAAAGTCAATAGTTGAGACCACAAGAAAAGTGAGTCGTTACCTAATATTATAAGTAGGAAGGAAATGGTAATAATGACAAAAATGTAGGCTTTGCAACAGTTCCCAAAATTTGGATGTAAGAGGGCTCTCCCAGGACACCTCAGTAAATGAGGGGTAGGAACTCTTTTATTCTTCCTTCCATATGTAGGCTGCTGTGCTGGGCCTATTTTAGCCTTAATCACCAATGAGGGAGACACGTTTGTTAAAACACCTCCCTCATTGTTAGACTTTTTGAGCAGATTGCTAGTGTGGGGTTCTGTGTGAAGAGTGGGCCTGTAGGGCTGGCGAGACAATACCACATTGTTTCCCTGAGTAGAATGGAAGTAAATCCTATGACTCTGTATGTGAAGTCTGATAATGAAATCAAGTGCTTTTGTAAATTACTTTCATCTAATTGAACAGAAGGATATATATACCAATGAGACCATAGTGAAAGATAAGCTAGTTTAACAAAAAGGTCCAAATCCCAAAATCGGGCCATTTGCAAATTGAAAATGGCCTTTTTGTATGTACAGAATGCACTTCCTTCACTATTTTAGCGAATCAAATGAATGCTGAATCATTATTTTTCTTACTCCATATAGCGAGTCACATTTCGCAATTTCATACTACCAAATCGCTATTTCAATGTGCAGAGTATTTGCATATTGCCACTAGTCGCATAATACTCATTTTGCATGTGCAATTTCCCAAAAAGGTGGCTACCAGGTACAACCTTCATAAACAGCCCCAGGACACATCAGCATTTTCCATAATGGCCGCTTTGTACATGATGGCATGAAGGATGATGAACTGGCTGGTTTGCAGTATAGGAGGAGGAGGCAGAAACACCTATTTAGACTTACAATCACTCTTTTCCAAACGACAGAGAAGGAAATATTTGACAAATGCTAAGTGGTGCAGTATATTAAGATCACACAGCAGAAATGAAGCCACAGCTAGAGAGAAGCACTCTTCAGGGGAAGGATTAATTTTCATAACAAATTTCACATATCCTACAGAAGGGACATACACAATTGATTAGTCCTATTATCCTATAATTATTGAGTAAATGAATCTTATCAAACCTTACACATAGAACGCTTTCATCAGAATATTCAGTACATTTAATCAGCATCTTTCATTCATCTTGCCATCTTCCTGTTATCCAATCGTGCACTCCTTTCTTCCTGTAAGCTTTCATTCTCACCATAGTCTTTTATTTGATACTTTGAATAGCAATACCTCTTTTCTCTGTTACCTCACTTTGAATATTATGGAATTATTCACCCATTCTAAAGAAACATATGTGAACAGTTATTAATGGCCTAAGGATGCCATTTCTTTTGTATATTCACTCCAACTGGTATGCATCTTAGTCTGTTTTAATTTTTCTGACATCTGTCTGAGATAGAACATATATTAAAGATAGCAACTTAAGTTCAACCTATCAATGAGAATATGTGGCCCCAAAGGATGCAAAAGTTTCATCTAGAAAAAAAGCCTACCCTAAATTAAACTTCCCTCACATTGCACCCTTTGATAATATCCTTTATTTCCAACACTTGCAATCAAATTTGTGATAACTAATGTCCGTTTTGTAACGTGTTTTATCAACTGTGATTTTGTATTTTTTAATCTTAAAATGTTATTCTGTGTTCATTATACTGTGTTACTTAACTTTTCCACCAGTCATCACAATATAGTAAATCTGCAATGGCATTTATTACCATAAGTACATTGTTTTCTCTTGCACATTGCATAATTTTACTATTGAGTCTGTGTGAGGAAATGACAGGTGAAGACACCAGGTCTGTATTAGATATGGCAGGTTTGTAACTCCTTCACAACAAAGAATGAAGCAAACCTGATCCTTTACAGTCTAGATTCTTAGGTGCACATGCATCAAAGTTGGATTTAGCGAATCCTTAATAGCGAATTCTAAGGAATCACTAATAGGGAATTGCAAAATCCAATGCATGAAAATTTTCGCAAAAAAATAGCGAATCGTTAAAATTCGCAATCGCAAATAGCGATTACATTGTACCGAATCGCTATTAAAGAAATCGCTATCTGCGATATCGCAATTAGCGAAATCGCAAATAGTGAATTCGCTAATAGCGATATCGCAAATTGCGTGTCGCTTTTTGTGCATGTTGATGACATCACAATCAGGAAGTGATGCATCCCTTGCTGATTTCAGTGCACTGAGAGATTCAGAGGAGGAGGCAGAGTGCAGGAGCACAGCTGGAGTTACATATTTGTGCCTTGCAAATACTGTTCTGTGGCAAAAAGATGGAATCAGGAGCACCGGGGAAGAAAGCAGCTACAAGAAAAAGAAAATTCAAATTTAGTGAGAAGGAGATAGAAATCCTCTTTGAGGAGGTTGTGAGGAGCCATGATAAGGTGTTTGGCAAACTATCGCTCCAGGTCCCTGAGTCAGAGAAGAGAAAAATCTGGCTCAGGATACATTCCAAAGTTAACGCCGTGGGGGTCACACGCCGCAAAACCGACAAACTTAAAAAAAGGTGGTATGACCTGTGCAGCCGTGCCAAGGAGAGGATTGCGGAGAGGCTCCAGGAGGCAAAGAAGACTGGAGTGGGACCTGCAACACTGCCTGGGAACACACCCCTGGAGGACCTAGTCGAGTCCACACTCCAGCCTGAAGCTGTAGTCAGAGTGACGCAGTTGGACACCTCAGCAGCAGACAGTACTTCACAAGGTAAGATGGATGCAAATGTCCATTTAAAGCAGAATATAAATTGTGAAACATCACGTCAGTTCAGCTCTAGTGTTCAGAATCAAACTCCAGTCCACATTGTACTTGCAACACCCAAATGCATTATGGGAGTAAAAGGCAGGGAAGGCAAGTTGGTAGGCAATTTCAACTAGGGAGTTAAACACGTGAACACTGTGTGTCAGATAGTCATTTAATGAAACAAAAAATGCTGAATATGACACTACATTCATGTAAGAATTACTAAAAATTGCACTGTTTAACATCACAGATGCAGCAGCAGAGGAGTCGGAGGAAAGTGCAGGGGGAGACACACAGGAGGCTCCGGCTGAGGCAGATGTGGAAACACCTCTGGCCCCACAAACCACAGACCCTGCACCCACTAGACGCAGGTCCCCAGTCCCACCACTTCCGGCCATGGAACTTGAGGAAGAGAGCGATCATGATCCCCAGACATCCGAGCCTGGATGTACAGCCACGACAAGACCCCAGTCACAGGTCCAGCGCAGCACTAACCAGACCCGGAGGCGCAGGTCAAGGGCAGGGATGACATCACAAGAGGACGACAGTCCAAATCTCTGGGGTGGGCTGGAGAGCCAATTGTTGAGGGTGCCGCGCCTGCAGGCACAAAACATGAGATTGATGCAGGCACAACTTAGCAAAATGGCAAACAACATGGCAGAAATGAGAGACTGTGTCAAAGAGCTGACTACAGGAGTGGTGGAAGGTAATAGGCAGTCCAATGAGGCCATGCAGGAGCTATGCAGGGTGATGCGGGAGGACCAGGTGTCCCAAAGAAAAAGGCATTGCCAATTATTAGTGCGCCTAGATGACTACATGAGATCCAACAACGGCCTGAGCAACAACACAGCTCTGCTGTCCTGTCGGCCTGTGGCCATGCAGGTCAAAATAAGCCATTGTTGTGGGGATGTGGCCAGGGCACTGGGCAGGTCACAAATGCTGTAGAGCAAATACAGACCACTACTGCTGGGGGCAGCAATGCAACGGTGGGAGGGGAGAGTGAGGAGGCGTCCAGCCTCAGTAGTCTATTGGTGCCAGTGACAACATGCAAAAGGCGCACCACTAGGAGTACCACACCTTCCGAAGCCTCCATGAGTGACATGAATGAGGCCTCCGAAAGGCGTTTGGGAGTGCGTGGTCGTAGAAAATAGCGTGGCCTTGGCAGACTAACTCCTATATGGTGATGTAACCATTGACAATGCTATAGTAGTGACTGACATACAAGTCTGATGTTGATGTGTTGTTGTTTTATGTTTTTACACTCACTGTGCTATTTAGCACCTGGTATGTGTGCATTAACACAACCACATTGCTACATGAAAATTCATGCTGTACAGTTCAAACATGCTGTGTCGCGTCTCATCATTACTCACCTAAAAAAAAATGTTGTGTCATTTCTGCACGTCTCCTCCCTTCTGCTAAGCTTGCCCCAGCTTCTGCTCGTAGTGGTTGCCCTGGCTGGTTGTCCTCCTCAGGCTCGCTATCTGACAGTTCCAGGGGTATGCCTCTACTAGTAGCGATGTTGTGCAACATGGCACATGTGGCCACAATTCTGCAGCAGGTGTCTGGTCGGTACTGCAACGCCCCGCCAGTCTTGTGGAGGCAGCGAAACCTACTTTTCAGCTGCCCAAAGGTGCGCTCTATGACGTTTCGTGTTGCAATGTGCACTGCATTATATCGCTGCTCACTTGGGGTAGTTGGGTTGAGGTATGGTGTCAGGATGTAGTTGCGCACGGAGTATGCACTGTCACCTACAGGGTAGTAAGCAAACCGTTTGTAACAGATATGCATTTCCAGTACGCCATAGTGTCAGAGAAAATGTAACATATGTTTACCAAGCAGATGTCCTTCTCCAAATTCACCCCCAAGGAGACGAGTGTGTATGCCACTGTGTCTAAATATGTACGAGTCATGTGTGCTGCCAGGGTATTGTGCCACAATGTCAGTGATGATATTGTTTTCATTGCAGACTACTTGGATGTTAAGTGAATGATAGGATTTGCGGTTCCTAAAGATGTACTCATTCACTGATGGTGGACAAATGGTAACATGTGTCCCATCTATGCAACCTATCACATGGGGGAACTGGGCTGCCTGATAGAAGTCTAGTTTAGTCTTAAGCAAATCTTGTGGGGTTGCGGGGAAGCTAATATGGTGGTGTATCCTTGTCAACATGGCCTGAAGGAATACATTAAAGAAACGTGACAGGGAACTTTGTGACACCCCTCCAGCTACAGTTACTACACCCTGGAAGCTGCCTGGCTCTAGTAGGTGCAGGGAACATAGGACCAGCACATGAGTGGGAATGGCATGTGTCCTGTGAGTCTGGCGCTGCAGTAGGGGATCTAATTCTGCAATCAGATCAATGATCATGGCAGCATTAAGCCTGTACTTGTCATAGATCTCCTCTTCAGTCTGTCTCAACAATGTGATGCGCTCCTGTAATCTCCTTCTTCTCTGTGCTGCTGCTCGTAGCCTCATCCTCCTCGCCATGACGTAGAGCACTGCCATAGTGAAACATTCTGAGGCCTCCTGGGCCTGTTAAAATACTTAGCTGATGTGCTGCACCTGCTGAGATTGTTTTCACCTGTTTACCACCTGCCTGTCAAATTCGGTAAATAGCGATCGCAAAATTGCGATTTTTATGGGATTCGCTATTTGCGATGTTTTGTGCATAGCTTTGCGAATCTTTATTTGCGAATCGCAATTATGGATTCGCTATTTCAGGACTTGCAAATTTGCGATTCCTTAATTTTGTGAATTCCATGCAATTTCGCTATTTGGTGTTGGTGCATTGCGAAGGCCTATTTTGCGATCGCAAACAGTCTTTTTTTGCGATTCGCAAGGTTTGCGATTGCAAAATAGCTTGATGCATGTGCCAGTTAGTCCTTTATTACTGCATAAAGGCTAAGGATAGAGGACCTCAAGGTGATTTTCCAGAATGTTCAATAGATCCTCCGACCTGTCCTAAATTAACAGTGATGGGAGTGCTAATCTTTTCCAACATAGGCATTCCAGATTTTCCATGGACTGTACATAGATGTTTCCAGCACTTACTGTTATCTAGTAGAGATCTCCTATAGCTATATTAGCTTTTATAAGATTCCCTATATGCCCTGTAAAAAAAAGGAGGCGGTATCAGAGCTTAGTCTATAACTCCACTAAAAACTAGCGACACATGTAATAACTACCTAAACATTGACTAAAATATTTAATAAATAATGCATTAATCCCCTACCTCTATTATACACATCTAAAAAAGTAAACAGTAAAATATCTATATCTATACAATACTATCTCTAAATCTACACTAATACTAATACTGATATAAATGATTTTAGATGTGAAGCTTCAAGCTAGAAAATAAATAGCACTCATATAAAAAAAAGTAACTGTAACATTTTTAAATAGAACAATTGTTTCTCTGCCATGTCTTACTCCTCCCTAATCCCATCCACTTTAGTAGTGGGTCTGCCTTTGCCCACTTACTCCCCTGCACCCCTCCCACATTTATGACCAAAATGTATACTTATATTTGTAGACACTCCACTGTCGGGGCGGAGAACTCGACGCATATAGGTATAGGCAGCACTTGCACTTTGTAGCATGTTTTCTAGCATGTTATGCAGTACTAAGAAGGTACTACAAAATGCAATTTGTGAATCAGGCCCAATGTCTTTATTGGCTAGGGGCCGTATTCACAAAAGTATACACTGACACTTTTGTGAAACTTTCATTTTGGGTTGCTTTTCACAAACTACATTTGTAATTTTACGAGCAGTATCTTTATGACTGCAGTTTCTGAACTCAGGACGGCATTTACGCACTCAGGAGAGAGAGTAGGCACTCCGGCCAGACACTCCTCACTCGGGGCAGGACACTCCACACAAAATAAGATAGGACAGGTGGAGGGGTAAGACTCTGTATATATGCTCTGAACACAAAATGCTAATCACAAATCATTTCCAGAGTTCTAAGTCTGTCCTATATTTTTATGTATGCAATTTGCTTAGAAAACCGCAGAGTGTAGCCACATGCAAGTATACATTGGAGCACTCAGTGAGTGAGGGACACACGGAACTCAGGGAAAAAAGGCCCAAAACATTGGTTTAAATGTGAAGGGTATAGGGAGGAGTAAGGAGTTGTTTTGGGGGGTGTTTAGAGGGTATCTGTAGACAGTCCTCACCTATCCACAAAATAGTAATAGCGTTGTTATTTACAGACTCAATTTAAATAGTTAGTACCAGGCAAAATCCGAAAATGTATGATGTCAAGCCCCTTACATGGTGGTTCATTGCTTATCCAAAAACTTTTCATATGTTATTGAGGTTTTTAATTAGATTTATTTTACATATTTAAAAACATTTGATTACATTATTCATTTTATTTTTTCAATATTTTGTTTGTGTAAAAAAGTGAAGGATATATAATAAATATAATATATAAATATAATAATAAAAAGGTATGTTATATAATCATGGAATTCAACATGTCAACAGTGATTATTTCTGTTATGTTGTAGCAACATTTCAACTTTCCGTGTAAAATGCTTGAATTCAGGAAACACCTCAAGACCTGGCTTTTTAAAAACTAGTCTCCTGCGTCAGTGTGTGGTCCGCAACGCGCCTAGACACCTATGGGTAGTAGTGCGCTATACAAGTTGTTATAACATAACATAACATAACATAACATAAAAGCAATAATGACTTAATTGTTCAGTATTTTATTTTTCTATCTCTTCAAATGTGAATGTTAATCATAAGTTCAAACCTCAATTCAAGAGTCATGCACCTAACATTGTTTCAAACACTTCCCACACACCTGGTAAGAAAATTATACAGTTATTACTAGTGCCCCGCCTATCTTCACCAGAAACTTGTTAGCCCAATAACCAATCACAGTCAGGCTGAACACATAATAAAGGAGCAAACACAAACAAACTATTTAAGTGCTTTTGCTATGTCACTGATTGTGTTTCTCAGATTGCCCATTATTTTGTGAAGGAATGATCTGAGGAAGAGGTGGAGAGTATAGAGGAATTTTAGGCACAGGAATAAAATCTTTGGAATACCCAATCAAGGTGTGATTTCCATATTCTGCTTCCCCCCTGATGTCATCTTGAACGTGGTTTCTGAGTGAGAGCAGGATCTTGATTTAGATACATGCGACTCCCAGGTCTATCCCAGCCTATGTTAAGATATATGCTGCTCTAAATGTTCTTGCCACTGGATATTGCCAGAGGGTCTCTAGTGACATATTTGGCATCTCACAGCCAAGCCACTCCTGATGCTTGCATCAGGTCCTGAGATGCATCAATAGAAGAGTGCATCTCTACATAGGCATGCAACATTCACTGGCTGGAAGGCAAAATGTTGCTAGGGAATTTTAAGTAATTTCCCACTTTCCATGTGTGCTATTGATTGCACCCATGTGGCGCTTCAACCACTTCACCACACAGCACACTATTTCTGCTGAAGACGCTGCTGTTATTCAGCCAACATGCAGGCTGTCTGTGTTGCCAGTGGCTGCTTCACTGATATGCATGCTGTGATTGCAGGCAGCACACATGACAACTTGGATAGTGTGTTATAAGTGAGTGGAAGCACTCACCCGTCTTCGTCAGTGAGCACACATTGCTCCAGACGGAACGGGGAAAGATGCATGCAGGAGCACTGCACAGGACGGTTTAAAGCCAAGCTTAAACCTCTGTCCTACAATTCTCCACACCATGATGCAAATGAAACATTTAAGTTATAGGCCTAAAGACTGTACCTATAACCCTGTTCCGTCTGGAGCGAAGTGTGCTCACTGACAAAGACGGGTGAGTGCCTCCACTCACTTATAACACACTATCCTGGAAGCCCTGAAGTATAAGGCCTCCATATATATTCCTTTGGTTCCGACAAAGGCCATAGACCCGTAGGGGCTGTTCCAGGCCAAAACATGTCTCCCTGACCACTAGGTGTCGTGGAACAGTGACTCATCCATTAAACACCACTCTGTTTTTAGGTTTATCCCTATCCTACTATTTTCCCCCAATAAAAATGTACCTAAAGGATAGGAGATCATTTTAATCCACTCACCACTGTCAACATACATACAGTCTCCCTCCTGGTGGAGGTTTTGATGTCACTTGTAGAATGGGACACTCAAGTGACAAAACCTGATGATCAATCTATCCACCAAACAACACTAAGCGGAGATTACATACACCGCAGTCTGTGAACGTGTGGTTGAGGGTCTACGAGACAAAATGTTCTGAGACTCTGGCACTGAGACTTACGTGGTTCATTGCCCCCCTTTCTGATAAGTAACAGATAAAGTACTTCACATACTAGTTTCAATTTTAAGACAGGACAGACGAATGGAATGGTTCTTCAGCTGTGTTTTACGTTACATGTAATATGGGGTTTTGGAAACCCAACATATTATATCTCAGGGATAAGCAGAGATGAGCTAAATAAACATATGAAATGCAAATGAAAGTCAACAGCTCCAGCCACAAATCTGTGTGGTTTGGAAATCCCTGTGAGGTCAGCTGCTGAACCTGGGTCCTTGAGGTTGGCATTGAAAAGGAGTTTCTTGATCCAGCAGCTTGAAATGAAGTTTAAGGTTTATTAAATGTTCTAATTTATTCATAAGTTAACAACAAAACAAAAGCAGAGACATTACACAAGGTATTAGTGGCAATTACACACCACCATAACATGATTTGAAACATTTGCATAAACTTTGAAATCCTTTCTCCTAGAGAAAGGTATTGTGTAAAGTATGCAACTGCTGCTAGTATGTGTCCTGATCCCCAAGATGTTATTTTTTCTGTGGTTATAATCACAGACCTGGTCCGGACAGGAGCTGCAACACACACATGTTAGAGCATCTGAGTGTAAGTGTTAATAGGAGACCCTCTGAAAAAGTGTGAGAAACTCCTCTTTAGAACATACAATATTAATTACTTTCAAAACAGGATAGAAATTATGATTGAAAAGTTAGGTCATACACTCACATTGGAGAACATGTTAAAAAGGTACACATCTTATAAACCATTATTGTGCATATTGAGCTTGATCGCAACAAGGATGTGTCACAAAGCACATACTGCTAACATGTCAAATACTAAATTAGAAGATAAGTCATTTGTGAAGTAACAAGTAAGCAAACTTGCAAGTGTCTACCATCCGCCAGCTGCACTGTGCCTGTCCAGGTGTGATCTTCTTGCTAGAAGCAGAAATCACTCTTGCCTGAGATTGGAGTTGGGCCAACATCACAGGGCCTACAGAAATATGAGTACACTTCTCAATAAATATTACATTTAACATATCAAACACATATATACTAGTAACTGTTATGTTCAAAATCAAGTAAAGAACATGACAAAACATATGAATAAAAGGTAGGATCTTCATGAGAAACATTTCTTGATAGCTTTTGTACTTACCAGTTCTTGCTGGTTGTTGTGGGTGAATTGGCCATTGATGTTGAGCTCCTGAAGGTTCATGGACTTCTGCCCTAGTAGAAGGATTAACTCTGGCAGTAAGTGGATACATCACAATATGTTTCATTTTTGTAAATTAACATATCTATATAGTATCTTAAACAATGCTGGCATGATGGAAACACATACAAGGAAAACAACATGAGCCATTAATTCTTGATAAATCAAGTGACAGGTAGAACATTAACACATTTTGCACATGATACGCAAGGAACATTGTTTTTGCTTTGAAAAGATTTCCGGGGCCTGTAGTGTGACAGAGAGGATAAAAACATTAGCGTACAATTCACATTAAGGTAAAGAACCAAGATGGAGTGGCTTACATAGTCACACATGCATCAACGAAAACACTTTTTTACATATAGAATCGATGTTGTTCTTAATCAATTACCTAGCACCACATTACAATAGTCTGCAACAGACATCCCAATGAGCAGATGGTGGTGCATAGTGATGAGGACATCCTTCTCGAGTAGGTTGACATGGGAACAGGATCCAATTTGTTTACCAGGAAGAGCTCTTACCACCTCTATCCTAGTGGCCTCTTCTTCCCTGTCTCCTCTTATCCTGGCAGTTTTTGTTTTTTATATGATCCCATAGTCTGGACGTCCTACCCCAGTGCATTCACTGCATCAGCACGTTGCTGCAATAAGGCTGCCCTCTGTGTGGCACTAAGAAAATACAGGGGCAGCCAGTACAGTTTTCGCAGTAAGCCACTACAAATGAGATGATCATCTGGGTCTCTTCCTCTGAAACATTTCTCTACTTCTTCAGCACAGACATTATTGTAGAAAAATGGCAATGGAGCAGCAAGGTAGCAACATGAGTTGTGCAGAAACAGGGGCTTGGTTGTGGCCAGCATTTATGTTGTTTTAATGTACTGATTTACAGCTGTAATTAATTGATTTCAGTTGTATGTACTTACTAGTTAGTTTACCATGTGTAGTTTTCAACTTCTCTGCAATGAGGAGTCTCCACCCCTTTTGCAGAGTACTCTGCCCTGAGTACCAAGTACCTGGCCCAAGTGAAGGCTCCCTGCCCCCAGTGCAGAGACTCCGTAGTCGTAAAGATACTACTTGTAAAAATACCCAAATTTAGAAGTGTACAAATGTGCACTGTCCCTAATCCCAATATCTTATGTACAATTCAGAAATTCAAAAATCTGTTTCACACCTATTTTTTATTTATTATATTTTGCAATATGAATTGCTGCATAGTTGGTATACGACAAAAATATTTATATATCTTTGTGACCAGAAGAGTGTGACTGAAATAATGGTGTATTGATTTGGCAAATTTCCCATCATGACAAAATATTACAGATAAAAACAGTGTCACCAATTACTATTATTTTCTACCTATTTTCATCATTTTCAATGATAAGTTTCTTTAGGAAAACGTTCAAGGATCTGCACAAATTGTATTTAGTTTTCAAAGACATTTCACAATTTTACTCTCTACCAGTAACGCCACTCACCCTAAGAACTTTGCTTGCATCATAGTATTGCACCAATTATTTGGAATTATGCACCTACAAATGCAAGGGAGAAAGATGCAAGACTGATGTATGTATTTTATATTTTGGCCAATGATAACATGTAAATTAATTAAAAGTTTATCAAATACAAAGGAAGTGGTTCCATGCAGTACAAGGATCACATCTGCTCGGTGACAATGTAATACTCCGAAATCTTTCATGAAAAATGCCTTCAAATAAAGGGTGGGCTTAACTTGTGTAATTCTGTGATTTGAAATCACGCAGAATTACCTAAAAGTTATGTGAGATTACGTGGAATTACGATAGTAGAGTAACTATGCATTTAGCGCTATTTTCATAGCACAAAATGTCCCTATACATCCAAAATGGACAAGAAACCATAACCATAATTCCATACTGAATACAGTTGGATTGGTTTAGGACATATGCTTTAGCTATTCCCAGCTCCTCTAGAGAGGTGGATAATAAATTAGAAAACATGTATTTTTTGCTCAATATCATTAAATATCTCATTATAGATAATATGTTTTATAACTGAAGTAGTAGCTTTAAAGAGATTGCAGAAGTAATGCACCAATTGAGAGATGGAACACAATCATATTGCAGTAAAGCCCAATTGTATTCTTAAACACTCATGCCCAGATTTACAAAGAAATGGTGCAACGCAGTGCAACAAGTGAAGTTGCCTGCTATGATGTGGTGCTGTTCTACTTTCTCCATGTGCTGGTGCACTTTAAGCTGCCATGACCCAACAAAGACCCCTTTTCTCAACTAGTACAAAGGTGTCTGCGTTGTGGTAAGCATAGTTTTTGTGCATGATTGGTGTCCTTTCCTGTACAAAAACTATGCTTCAATGCACTTCTCTCTTTGTATGTGAGCTGTAGAAGGCAGCACATGTGCAAAGACAGAAAAATTAGGTGGTATGAAAATGTTTCTTCTCTTTGTGTCTGCCTCAAGGAAGTGCAGGACTTTTGCCACAAATCCCTATTTACAATTCCTTGTACATAGGGATTTGCATCAAAATCCATTGGTGGATGCACGATAATGGCTATGAATCACCCATGGAATTCCACCTTGGTGCACAGTACTACAAGGCAGCATGTTGCACAGCATCACATTACTTTTGGCAACAATCCAGCGCAAATGGAGATTCACGTTGGACCATAAATAGTAAGATTTTGCAGCTAGTTTGTGTTGGGTTTGCGTTAAAAAAAAAAACTGACACAAAGTCTTCGTAAATGAGGGTCCTAAAGTAAGTAGAATGTCTTAACCAAAATATGTTTTTCCAAAGATAAGTCTGGAAGCTTGGCACAGAGCAGTCAGGCTTAACTTAAAAGGCAATGTGTAAAGTATTCGGGCAACACTTCAAACAGCAACACAGTGAAAACACCACAAAAAGACAAAACAATCTAATAAAAAAAGCTTATATTTTTATGATCAAAACAAGATCTAAACAATCAAAATCAAATAAGTATAACTGGAGGTGTGAATTTTTAAAGATTACATGAAATTGTAGTGCTTAAAAGCTTACAATTCCAACTAGGGCGATCTGGTTGTGTTAGACCAGGGTAAATCCAAATGTTCAGGCTGACCGCGTCGGATACCGGGACCAACCTTGGTCCATTGCAAAGTACCATAGATGCGTCATCGACGGAGTCAAGATGTGGGAAGCACAGAGGCGATAAGTTGCTGTCAAACACTGAGTTGAAGACAATACGTAGGTGCAAAGGTGCGCAAAGTTGTAGATGCACCAAAAACTGGAGATGATGTGCCACACAGTTGCAATGCGATATCCATGGTCCACGCAGTAGCAGTTATGCATCAGCGTTGAGGGAGATGCATCGGTTCTGATCAGGCCAACATTGTTGATGAGTGGGTTCAGCCAATTGCAGTACTTTATTCCCACTTCCAAAGGCCCAGGACTGGATTGGCACCACTTGGCAGGGCAAGACTTACAGCAAGCAAATTCCAGGTGCTGTTACAGGTTGATGAGAAGCCTTTAATGTCTCTGAGACTTAGAACAGGGGGCAAGCTAGCATGCCCTTGGAGTCACTCTGGATTCAAGTGAGATGGGGCCAGCCCATCCTCAGCATGGCAGAGTGTAGCAAGCAGCAGGGCAGCACAGCGGAAAAATAGTTCTTCCAGAGCAGCAGTCCAGTAGAGTGGCAGTCCTTGAAGCAGCACAGCAGTCCTTCCTCCTGGCAGAGTTTCACAGGTCCAGTAGTGTACTGAAGCAGTAGGGTCAGAAGCCCAGTTCTTATACCGATTGGTCCTTTTGAAGTCAGGGGTGGCTTCAAAGAAGGGATTTGAAGTGCACAGAAGTCCTCGCTCCCCGCTCTGCCCCCAGACTCACTCCAGGGGGGTAAGCAACCATTTGTATAGGGACAGGACACAGCCTATTCAGGTGTAAGTTTCAGCTTCTTCCTCCAATCCTGCCCAGGATGACCCATCAGGATGTGGATGGCAACTCAGTCACACATAAGCTCCCCTTGTGTGTGGCTGTCTACAGGGAATGCACCAAGTCCAGCTGTCACCCACCCCAGACATGTATTGGAGACAGGCTACAGGCACACAGGGCTAAGAGCAGAAAAATGCCATCTTTCTAAATATTATCATTACCATTTCAATGATATGAAACATAAAGATCTACTCTTTAAGGCTTGGCAATGGGTTTTAAATGCCAAGTCAGCGTGGCAGTGTAAACTGCTTGCACAGGATCTGCAGTGGCAGGCCTGAGATGTGTTTTAAAGTGCTACTTGTGTGGTGGCACAATCAGCACAGCAGGCCCACTATAAGCATTTATTTTATAGGCGCTAGGCACATGTAGTGCACTCTGCTAGGGACTTATAGGCAATCAAATCATGTTTAAGCGAGAGAACACACGCGCATTAGCACTTGTTAGCAGTGGTAAAGTGCTCAGAGTTCTAAGGCCAACAAATACAATTGAGCAAAATTGGAGGCAAGCAGGCAAAACGTTTGGGGACAGACCACCCTAAGGTTGACAGGTCTAGCATTGATGTTAAAGGAAGTGTCTCAATTGCATAGAGCAATGGCTGGGACTTTTGAAATACACACCTTCAACAGAGAAACAACATTTTTCTTGTCTATTGCTTTAGCACACTTCAATAGACCCATAAAAACAGAATGAGCTTTATCTATTTGTGTGTTGATATGTTTTTACCAAGGAATGCTATTAATCAATCAATCAATCAAGCATTTGTAGAGCGCACTACTCACCCGCGAGGGTCTCAAGGCGCTGGGGGGGGGCTGCTACTGCTCGAACAGCCAGGTCTTGAGAAGTCTCCTGAAGGTCAGCAGGTCCTGGGTCTGTCGCAGGTGGATGGGGAGGGTGTTCCATGTCTTGGCGGCGAGGTGGGAGAAGGATCTGCCGCCGGTGGTTGTTCGGTGTATGCTTGGAACGGTGGCAAGGACGAGGTCAGCGGTGCGAAGCTGGCGGTTGGGAGTGTAGAAGGTGAGACGTTTGTTGAGGTATGTAGGTCCGGCGTCATGGAGTGCTTTGTGAGCATGGGTGAGGAGCTTGAAGGTGATCCTCTTGTTGACGGGGAGCCAGTGCAGGTCTCTCAGGTGGGCAGTGATGTGCCTGTGGCGAGGGATGTCGAGGAAGAGGCGTGCGGAGGCGTTCTGTATGCGTTGAAGTCTTTTCTGGAGTTTGGCCGTGGTTCCCGCGTAGATGGCGTTGCCGTAGTCCAGCCTGCTGGTGACGAGGACCTGGGTGACCGTCCTTCTGGTTCCGGTGGGGATCCATCTGTAGATCTTGCGAAGCATGCGGAGGGTGTTGAAGCAGGAGGAGGAGACGGCGTTGACTTGCTGGGTCATTGACAGTGATGAGTCCAGGATGAACCCCAGGTTGCGTGTGTGGTCTGTGGGTGTCGGCGCAGCTCCCAGCGAGGCCGGCCACCAGGAGTTGTCCCAGGTGGAGGGGGTGGAGCCGAGGATGAGGACCTCCATCTTGTCCGAGTTCAGTTTCAGGCGACCGTTCTTCATCCATTCGGCGACTGCCTTCATTCCTTCGTGGAAGTTGGTTTTGGCGGTGGCGGGGTCCTTGGAGAGGGAGAGCATCAGCTGGGTGTCGTCAGCGTATGAGACAATGTTGAGGTCATGCAATCGGACGATGTTGGCGAGCGGTGTCATGTAGACGTTGAAAAGGGTCGGGCTGAGGGATGATCCTTGGGGTACGCCGCAGGTGATCTTGGTGGCTTCGGATCGGAATGGAGGGAGGCGGACTCTCTGGGTTCTGTCGGTGAGGAATGAGGTGATCTAGTCCAGGGCTTTGATGCGGATCCCTGCGCTGTGGAGGCGTGTGCGTAGGGTGTGGTGGCAGACGGTGTCGAATGCGGCCGAGAGGTCTAGGAGGATGAGGGCCGCGATTTTGCCAATGTCCAGCAGGGTCCTGATGTCGTCTGTGGCGGCGATGAGGGCGGTTTCGGTGCTGTGGTTGCTGCGGAATCCGGATTGGGACGAGTCCAGGGTGTTGTTCTCTTCGAGGAAGCGGGTCTGTTGTCTGTTGACGTTTTTCTCGATGACTTTCGCTGGGAACGGGAGGAGGGAGATGGGCCGGAAGTTCTTGAGGTTCTTTGGGTCTGCCTTGGGTTTCTTGAGTAGGGCGTTGATCTCGGCGTGTTTCCAGCTCTCCGAGAAGGTGGTGGTCTCGAAGGAGCTGTTGAAGATCTTCCGTAGTTGGGGTGCGATGATGGAGCTCGCTTTGTTGAAGATGTGGTGGGGGCAGGGGTCTGACGGTGAGCCGGAGTGGATGGTGTTCATGGTTTTGATGGTGTCTTCATCATTGACGTGGTTCCAGGAGAGTAGGAGGCCGGTGTGGCTGGGGGGCAGTGGGTCAGAGGCGTCGGCGGCTGTCGGGGGGGACTGAGTGTTGAAGCTGTTGTAGATGTCTATGATCTTGCGGTGGAAGAAGGTGGCTAGAAAGTCGCAATGGTCTTGTGACGGCGGGATGTCGTTAGAGCTGGAGCTGGGGTTGGCGAGTTCCTTTACGATGTTGAAGAGCTCTTTGCTGTTGTGTGCGTTGTTGTCGATACGTTCCTTGAAGGAGGTCCTTTTGGCGGTTCGAATGAGTTGCTGTGGCTGGCGTTCTTGAGGGCCGCGTGGTTGTCCGGTGTCTGTTCGTGGTGCCACTTCTTCTCGAGTCTTATTAGACACTGTCACGGATAACTACATATTATGCTTAATTACTTCTAAATGATTCATGGTAACCAGCCATTGACAAGGAGCTGCCAATCGTCGTATCCTTTTATCATAACCTTAGTTTTGTTTTCAGTAACCAGTAGGTTATGCAAATTAGAATAATTTGCAATTCCACAGGAGTAAGATCCATCAACATAAGTTCATCCACATATATTAATGTAGATAACTGAAAATGTCCTAACTTTATAAGAAAGATATCAGCACCAGAGAGCAATAGTGTGCAAGTGTGTGCTTGAATTTGCAAAATTGTTGTGCTGTGGTTGAGGGAAGAATTAATAAATTTAATTAGGTTGGAAGTTACTGAGGAAAGTAAAACGTTATCCAAAAATATAAAATGCAACGGTTTGCAAGGGAATACTGTAAAGGTACTCAAAGCAGTAATGAATTTCAGTTGCAATAAGGTTATAATGTGGGTTTGACGGCATATTGGGCCACATGTATTGACATTAGGACTAGCGATTACTTAATTGCGATTTTCTGAGAACAGCAATTAGGTAATCGCTATTCCTAATGTATGAAACTCCAAGAGTTTCACTTAGCGATTCCTACTCTGTCGCAAATCGACCTACCTCATTAATATTAATGAGCTAGGTAGCAATGTGCGACCACCTAGGAATCGCTAAAATCACAGGGATGGTAGCCTGCTAGGGTCAGCAGACCACCATGTCTGTGATTGCTTTTCAATAAAGCAATCATTTTTTTAAAATGCATCTCATTTTCCTTAAAGGAAAATGGGTTACTTTTAAAATAAAAAAATGTAAAGTTTTCTTTTAATTTTTTAAGAGCAGGCAGTGGGACCTCTGCATACTCTTAAAAAACGTTTTAGCCACCATTCCCAAAGGGGAAGCGGTCCCCTTGGGGACCCCGTCCCATTTGCAAAAGGGTAACCACCACCTTGAAGTTGGTGGTAAAATGCGAATGTTTTGCGACTGCATTCAGGGTCACAGAGAATTCATACATACCGCTGCTATTTGGTATTTGGAAGGGATGCCCTAAACACGCCTCTTCCAAATACTGAATCGCAAACCCATTTTGCGATTCGGTAACAGGTTATTGAATCACAAAATAGGGTTTCATACATAGGAATAGCCTTTTATGTATTGGCAAACGGGCCAATTCTGCGAGTCTGCCTGTTTGTGAATGCAAAATAGGTACATATGGCCGTATGAGACTTGCTGACACCTCTTTCTGTGACTGTAGACAATTCAAAGAGAATGGCAAGATTTTAGCTGCAGTGTTTTTGTGATTGATATGAGGTGGAGTGCGATCACAAGGCTGCTTAAGGGAGCTGATACCTCATGGGGGATAGCAGAGACACATGCAAAGTAATATTATGATTATTATGTTTAGATGCATTTTAATAGATCCAGGTGACTCAGAGACTTTGCAACAAATGGAGAAAATCTAGTGCAGTTCTCTGCACCTTTTCAACCTAACGCCCTATATAGCTAGAATAAATATGCTTATTCTCAAAAGTGTGCAGTCGGCAAAATATTCAAATGGAAGTAGGAGCGAAGATCCTCACGTTGAAATATTTGTGGATTTGCAACAGGGGGACCGTGTCCCCTACACGTGTATGGGCCTGCACTGTGGACTGGATCCACTTGCTGGAGTGTGGGATACTGTAGGAAAGGATAAAATTATTAAATAATTTTCATAAGAAATTCCCACATAGTCCCATCATTAAAAGACACATTGAAATATAATTGATATTTCCGTTTGTGAATAATAGATACCAGGGTATGAAGAAGATGATTGCAAACATTTTTTGGTGGGTGTCTCGGTTCCTATATACCTGTTAGGACCTTCTTCGCCATTTTACGTATGGAACTAACCTCACAAAGATGATGGATGGATGATTCAGATTGTTGTTCGTACCTCATTCTAAAATGGCTCACCGTTCAGATATTTCAAGCATTCAATCATCGAATTTCCACAGGAGCCCTGTTTTGAACACAGTCACAGATTATGGGTTGAGAAATATGTTTTGCAGGGTATGTCTATTTTTACATTCATATGTGTTCAAATTGCCGTGAAGGTATCTAGGTTTGACTGACTATTTTGTTTACCAAATCCTGGGTAACTTGGTCGTATATAGTTAAATGAGCTATACGTATTTTTAATCCATATAGGTATAGAGAGATTTCGCTTCTCTGTAATGCTTTGATAATGTCTGCTCGTATGCAAGAGGCATTTCCCATTCCTATTAAACCAGCCATGATTGCTTATAGCTCCTGTGGGGGTTTACCTCTCTTCGAAGCAAATAGCATCTTCAAAGTTTCAAATATCTACACTTTCGGCTTGGATTGGCAATATTGATTCCTAAATCTAACCTGATACAGTTAAATTATACTGTACAACCTGCAAATTTTTTAATGTAAATACGCCACCTTCAAATTTTGAAGATTTGCTGCAATTCCACCATAGAGTCAGAAGGATTCATGGCGGATGCCACTAAACAAAGAGGGAGGGACTTTGATTGTTTTGTAGTGTGTTGTAGCACATGTACAGTGCTTAACAAACCAGGCATCTTCGTGAAACATGCAATTTGCTTCATGTCCTTGGGTGCTTGGTCATACCAAAAGACACACAAACTTAGAAACCTCAGCCACTGCCTTAGATAAAGATATTTCTAGATTTGAAACAGTGCAGGAGTTCTGAACTACATGGTAAAATGAACAAGCATTGGCATAGCCAATAGGTCTCGCCTTTGGGACCTTATAAGTGTTTAGCCATGCAACAGTTAATGTTGTTGCAGTAAGGATATTGTGCTGCATAACTAAATACTTATAAGGTCCCAAAGGCGAGACCTATTGGCTATGCCAATGCTTGTTCTCTTTTGGCATAGCAGAGTAGGGCAGCACTTGATTGGAGCCAGATCGAGGAGAAAGGTGGTGATGATGACGCTGTAGCACAGCAGTTATGGGGGGTGGGGTTGGGGAATCAAGGTGTAGTAATGTGGACATCAGAATATGCGTTTCTAAAACATATTAACTAAATACCCTGTCTGCGTGCACAAGTGCTTCTATGTCCCTGTGCATGTTCTTGTATGAGTGAGTGTTATCTGCAGTGTGCATATCTGCACACCAATTAAACCTCAATCAAATAAAATGTGTGCCTCTGGCCCCGTCCCTTAGCACTGCCCGTAGCCCCGCCCCCATAGCCCTGCCCCCCTAACCCCGCCCCCTAGTCCACATCTCAGGTGAGTACCTGCACTTTTTTTTTTCCATTTAAAGCACTGTCTATATTATGATAAATCGAAGTGAACGGTTTCTGCAAGCACTGTCCCTCTGGAATGGTAGGGGTGAATGAGTCTGCTGGGGGAGCATCATGAAGGCAGGGGTCGGCGGGCAGTACCACAGCTCCGTAGGGGACGGTAGGCATGAAACTCCACGCAGCACCTGTTCTGAGAGCTGGGTGGGCTCAGAGCCATGCCGGACATCTGACCTTTCTTTTTCTAAGAGAACACATAAATACCCAATCCCAGCCAGGGCTATTAATATTCCCTGGACATTTATAAGATGCCGGTGTGTTTCCTACTAGCAGCGCCCAGCGGAAGGACAGTGGCAGGCAGGCTGCGGGAGGCGGCTCTTCGGATACCCAGGGAGGGAGAAGGGGCGAGTGGGCGCGTGAGAGGCTGGCAGCGGCTATCCGAGGGAGGGACGGAGTGAGGGAAGAGAACAGTGACCGAAGACAGGCGATAGTAAAACTGGCTGACTCGGGCTGTCAGCAAGAAAAGTGGAGGAAGATAGACAGACGGAAAGAAGAAATAGAGGGGTTGCTTGCAGCTAAGAAAGGGTGAGAAGGAAGCAGGCTGCAAGCAACTGTTTGAGAACAACTTGCATTGGAATGAGTGAGAGAAATATGCATAAAGAGGGACAGCGTGAAAGATGGGAAAGAGGCATACGAGTTATAAAAGAAATGAGACGGGGGTAGAGACTCAGTGAACAGAGGGAAAGAAGTGTGGGGAACGAGGGACGGGTTGAGGTAAGAGTGGAAAGCAGGCTGCATGGAACTGTATGAGGGAGGATTATCCGGGGAAAGGGATAATATACTCAGGGAAGAGGACACAGGCTGCATGGAGCCGAGTGACAGAATGTGGGGAAAAGGATAAACTGAGGGGAAAGAGTTTGACAGGCTCCATGGCACTGCATGTGAAGGAAATGTGGGGAAAGGGAGGCAGATCTGGAGACGAGAGGGTGTCGGCAGAATGCAACTGCGAGAGAGAAATGGGAACGAGTGTACAGAGGAAGGAGTGAGAGACTGTGTGGGGGACATCAGATGGGAAAAGAAGACAGGGGTGGGAGCAAAAGAAGGAGGAGACAAACTATGGAGGAGTGGGAGACAGGCCTCGCGTAGATATGACACAAAATGTGTAGAAAGAGGGACAGAATGAATGAAGAAAGGGAAGAAAATACGGAATTGGGAGAGACATTTGTAACAAGCAGTGGCCGCGCGGCCGTAAAAGTAACGCCGCGCGGCCGCGAAATGAAATTAAAAAAAAAACGCGAGTGGTGATGCGAGTTGTGCGCACGCGCGCGCGCGACGAGAAAAAGTGCTGGGCACGTCGCGCGCGCTTGTGCGCGTAACCGCACGCTGGTGGCCGCTTTTGGAGCACTTTCAAAAGCCCCTTACTAAAGTCTCGCAGAGCAGCGCATGCGCGCTGGCTCAGCGAGACCTAAAAACACATACTTTGACTCTACATCATAAAAAATGGAAAACAACACCAATGCCAAGATAAGAACAAAACTATAAGCGGGCAAGGGTAATGCCCACTCCATTCCTGGTCTATCAGAAATAGTGTGGTTCAAGTTTTGAAACATTACGACATATTAGAGATCATTATGCACCGTTCCCGAAGAAAAAGACCTAGGAATGCCATAAGAGGGCTATGCATAGGCAATGTCCTTTACGTATTGATAGGCCTACAGCACTTATGGTGGTAAAACTGCATCACAAATTATCAAGTAATGATATACACCTAAATGATACTAATAGTTAAAAGAAATGCTGTTGGATCATTTGAATACAATATTTTCGATTTTATTTACATTGCAGATGGATGTCACTCAAACTAGAGGAATATTGGAACTGTCACACGGTGATTAACTTCAGGTGACATGTTTATTCTTTTCCGGTTTTAAGCCCCTGGCACATCATTGCTGTCAAACACCCAGCATGCCACAACTATCTACGGATGCTAAATCAGCGTGCTGTGAAATGTCAATCACACTCTTTTAATGTTTCATAACGATTATTCTCCCCAATTACAACAACAGAGTAGGCGCCTTTTGCAACCATTTCCGTCATACATTATCTAAACCTAATGGTAAACCTATTATTTTTTTAAAAACTAAATAGCTACTAGATTTGAATTTGCATTTGCTGGAATTGTTTTAAGGTCCTCTGATAATACCAATAAAAAGAAAATGCTTTTATTTAGCCCAGTGATAATGTGAAATAAGTTTAGCTAATCTTTATTTTTATTTTATAAATGCTTGCAATACAATCTCATTTAAGTAGCTGCTAACACTTTTGCTTGCTAATTGATTTTGGTATTCCAACATAAGAAAGCAATTTAAAAAGAAAAATTCCACAACGATATTTACACAGAATTACAAAGCGCTTTTAGTAAATTGTATATCTTCTGTCCTCGAGCAGCGAACTCATCTCCATTTCTCCATCCTCTTTCCTCTGCGGAAGCACTCAGGTATGTGCATCTGTTCACACCTTTCTGACCTTCAGAACCATCACCCATGAGTATTAACATGCTGCCTTATTGCTTCTTCGCCTATGGTTTTGTATTTAGGTACCACTGCACTTGGCGGATGAGCTTTCTCTGTTAAATGTAACATCAATCGTACACTCTACTGTGTATTGTGTACCCATCGCATTTGTAGATGTTATAAAATGCAGCTGAAATACAATGCTTGTCACTTATCTCTTACCTATGAAAAGCACTCTGGTGCCTCACATGGCTACCTCTGTGCTACAAAAGGCCAACTATACAAATGAATTATATAGAAATGGGTGTCTTATGCTAAAAAGGAATTACACAAGTAGCAATAGTGCAACTTTAGCAATAGGCTGAGGCTACTCTACTACCCTTGGAACCGTTTAAAAATGTACACAAAACTGTGAAAACCATTCAATTCACTTATGAACCATACTTGAAAGCTTTCTGCAAATTTGACAAGGGAGACTGAGTTTAAGATGTGATTCCACAATGTGATATCCCCGTGTTACAGTTTTAAAATACCTGTGGAAAAAAACTACTGGAATGAATGGCACCACATTCACAGAGCCGGGTTTATTAGGAGCTCTTTTCTAACGATGACGAGAAGGAATTCTGAAGTTTTGTGTTTGTGGTATCAGTCAATTCAAGGGCTATCCACATTTCTGTGTTTTGCAATCCAGGGTCCGCGGTACAGAAAGTGCACAGGTGGCGCATTAGGCATTAGTGACTGCTTCCTTCACTCCTGTGCCCTTTGGTATGATTGAAGATGCATGTGTGGCCACACAGATGCTTGTGTGGCCCCTTCTGAAAAACAGTACGCACAGCACACATCTTGTGCTGGCGTGATTACGATGAGACATCCCCTCATTTTACACTGCAATATGGCCCTGTGCAAAGGAGGGAACACTTTGGGGCCTGTTCACAAACTGCATTTTGTAGTATGTTTTGTAGAATGTCTACTCTCATACAGCAAAATGCTACTCGCAAACCTACATGTGGTGGGTTGATACTTAAGCTCTTCTGTTTTTTCTGTGCTGGGATATGCAACCCGATTGCAAGATTTCTGTACAGGTACGTCTACGTTTTTGTAGTAAATGCGGGAGGGATAAAGAGGAGGGGTTGGAAAATTGAAAATACCTACTACAAAATGGGAGGGGTTTATGGAAGGATAAGGAGGGGTTAAGAGAGGGTTAAGTAGTAATTATTTCTATACTCCACTTTTACTTTGTTTTACTATAGAATAAATAAATATAATAAATATAAAATTTTAATGTAGGAGAGGCATTTTTAATAAACCTTTAAAAACTAATTTTACTTTCATTAAATATATTTAAATTAATTAAATATATAATCCAAAATTATGTTCATAGTGCTGTAGCATTTCTTTTTATTTTGTTCTATATTTAAAATGAATATATAAAATCAATTTATATTAAATATTTTTACTATTTTTTAAGTTTAATTATCTTTTTAAAATGTCCCTATATTATACTATATGGTATTCTCTGCCCCGGTGGTGGAGACCTCTGCCTACATGTGAGAAGTTACTAGTTATAGCTTTACACCTGAAAATTTAACTCCACTCCCTGGGTTCAGGGGCTAGGGACATGTATGTCTACACTTTGTTGCAAATTTATCCTCAGAAATGGTGACGAGGGAATAGTAGTGCTTTTAATACAAAATGTAAGAGAAAACTTACACATGTAGATTTATGGACATGAAAATTTACCATTGTGAATAGGATCCTTTGTCTTCATGGCATAGTTCAGACTCAGGTTCAGAGGGAAGGATTCTGACATGAGGTGCACTGACCACTTAAAGGTGGTGCTGTCAGTGTGCCCCAGAGGCACCCTTTGGGAGTAGTACTGGTAGCCCACTGATCCCTCAACCATCTCCATATTCAAACAAAGACCGTCCCACCTCCAGTGCCATATGGAGCTGTAGTATGAAACCGCAGTCCATGTGAGTCAGCATCACATCTCTTCCTCTATAGACAGCAAGGAAAACCCACAGAGTAAGAAAACCCTTAATATAAAAAAAATATATAGTACAACGCCTGATTTGAGGACTGAAATCGGATTCCCCAGACTATGACCTATTTCGGTAGAAGTTCATAAAAATTATCAGTATAAATTCACAAAATATTATGCATGACCAATATTTGCTTGCATACAAAATAATTATAATTCTGATGAGTAGTGGTCTGCAAATTGGTACAAAGCTCTATAATATAGAGCTAAATTATGCAGGGGATTTGAGAGCATAGGAGCACATCCCTGTACCAACTGGGACCAGAGTATTTTCCAGGCACGGGAGGAAATCACCTTAAAAAAAAAATTGGGAGTATTAAAATGAGGTCCAAGGATTGCTGGCTGCTATTTTAGGTTGCTGTGATGCATTAAAAAAAACAGTGAGATACACAATGTTGCATTTAATATAACAAGGATATTCACAAATGATGCTTTACATTCAATTGATAATAATAATTTTTAAATGGCTGTAGTTCATGGACTCTCCTACCCTTTTCAAATGATCATGTTCACATCAAATGATAAAGGGTAGTGGACATCACTTTAGGGTTTGCAAACCTAATAAAAATGTATTAATACGTCAGAGTCCAGATTGCAATGCAGTAGGACATGCTTATCTCCCCTCTATCTGGGTCATCTGAAATTAGCTGCCCTGCTTGTCCTTTCAGGCTCCACCTTACCTCACAATGGGAGTCGCTTCCTCCCCTGCATGCCAACAGGGATAACAAGCTAATGGGGCCGCAAGGTGAAAGAGTGGCCCGACAGCTGACTGGAGCCAGTGGTAAGGACAAGATGGCAGCCACCATTTGAAAAGAAAGTGAAAGGGATGCAAAGCCTGCCTCAGAATGCAACAGCCAGTTGGCATTGACGGTGGAGTGGTGACTGGATGGGGCTGTGGCTGGATCAGTAATGACAGCCTGAGCTGGGTGATTCTTCTGTGGCTGCATATAAAACACGATTGCCGCTATACCATGGGTGACCCTTGAAGAGGCATGACAGATGTCTAGAAAATAAAGTAAAAATACTTGCTAAATACATGTTTAATAATAAATTTTGCTTTTCACCAAATATTCCTATAGATTTACATTTTTCTGTAGCTATATGGCAGTATGTGGTCTCAGTTATCTGCTCATAACGGTGCATGTGGTCATGAAGAAATTCAGTGTACCACTGACTCCAAAATGGTGGACAGCAGTTTATATATTGTTTTTGTGGTGTTCCATAATTCAAATAAAAACATGCTTTGAACATCATTTTTAAAGGAGCATTTGTTTGTGACCGAATGTTTATTTATTTTGTATGTTTTAAAAAATTATGTTTATTGGCGTTTCAGTTATAGAATGTTGGCCATTTTACAGACGTAGTTCATGTAATGTTAAGTGGAAAGAGAGGAAGGACTTCTTTGGTAACGGGATATTTGAAACCCCTTTCTGCTTTTAAAAGCGTATTTGGACACAGTTTCCATTTACTTTTTCTTTCGAAGTATGGTGTTAGGGAAATATTGTTTCTTTCCAATATTTATAAATTTTTAAAATATGTCAAAAATATGTACATTTTAGTGTGTTAAAAAACATTTTCACTGTACTGTACTATATGCATTGTTACAGTATGCATGGTTAAGGCACGCATGATAATGGTATTGTCAAGTCTCCACTCACCTGAAATCCAGGATGTTCGATTTAAGAGATGAGACGCTTGTTTCCAAAGCCCCCAAAAATCTATGTCTGCCCAACCGTATGTAAAACACAGCTTGACAAGAATAGATCTCTAGGGGAGGGGGAAAAATGGGACAAAATAAAAAATAACAGAAAGAAAGAACTCTGCTGGCTTTTGATCTCGGCACGACTGTGGCGCTAATTGCGATATCTTGATCACACACTGAATACTGCAGGTCTTCTGCTTTCAGTTATCTTCATATATAATGTGGTGCCATACATAAAATAGAGATATCGCCTCTTTTTATCATCAAATAAATGATGCTCCTCTAATGCTGTTCTCATAATCAACTATTTAAAATATGTAAAAATAAAGTCTCTGCAGTAAATGTCCACTTTCTCCTTATTAGCAAAATGAGTCTTTTCTTTTCTTGCTTTAAAAGTTTTGTCACGCTTTCTCTGCAAGCGCGCAATCAGAATCACCACCTTGAATTAAATAAATAGTACCTGTCTTTAACGCGCTTTCTCTACAGCACCAGAATCAGAAATGCCTTACTGACTTGGTTCTTTTCTGTTTTGTTGCAGGTCGGAACTGTGTTCGAGCCGGAATGCTGTCCAGGAAGTCGTCACGTTGCCCCGGGGGATCGAGGAAGAAACCGGAAGACGAAGAGAAGGAAGAGGTCGCGTCGCTGAAGAATCTCCGAGGACTTCAGGTGAGAGGGATTGTAATGACGAGCGCAAGTGCGTCTCGTTCTGATTTCAAGCCTTTTATAGGCTTCAGATGGGTGGGGTGGCAGGAGTGTGCTGCACATGGCTGAACGGTAACGGAGCCCAGCGCGTGCTACCAGCGCGTGCTACATATGCAAATAAACAAACTGAAAGGCAAGGGGCAAACACGTGTTAACTGTTGATTGTGTCTGCTTTCCATGCTTTTCCAGTACACGGACTAAATTTGCTCTTATACAAAAATAAGTTCTTTACATGGCATGTTCCCAAATATTCTCAGTTTATATTCATGATCATGATATGTATATTTACACATTTAAATCAAATGGAATACGAATTTTCAGGAAAAAAGGGCACATTGCTTTAATTACTTGACCATGATTAACGCACAATATGGGGGTTAGCCAAGTTTACAGCACAAGCCCTAACAGTCGCCCCTCTCAAAGGACGCCCTACAGGGCGTGGTTTTTGTGGGCATCGCAGATGAAATTGTCATACCAAGTTAGGGGCATTAACAAAGGAGGCTGGCTCCCAAGAATTCTCAGCATCAGAATAACGTTTCCAGGCTATCAAATAATGAAGCCGACCCAGAATTCTTTTGGCATTAAGAATGCGCCGTACTTCATATTCTAGATGTCCATCAATGGGAATGGGAGGAGGTGGTGGTTCTGTTCTGGTTTCAGGATTGTACATCTTCAACAAGGAAACATGAAAAGTGGGGTGCACAGGATATTCAGGGTGTAAATCTAATTGAACTGTAACAGGGTTTATGAGCTTATTTATTACAAATGGTCAAATATATCGTGGCTGTAACTTTCTTGGGCCCACAATATTCAAATTTTTGGTGGACAACCATACTTTATCTCCTAGGTTGTAACATGGAGCGGGAGTTCTGTGTTTATCTGCATGTTTTTTCGTCAAATTCTTATAATTATTTAAATACTTTTGGGCTTTTTCTTGAATGTCCAATAATTGTTGCAAACGATCTGTGACAGCAGGAATAAGGGAGGAATCTATTGAAATTGGCAATGCCTTAGGATGATATCCATGTAGGAAATAAAATGGGGTACAATTTGTTGCAGAATGTACACTGTTGTTATAAATGAACTCTGCCAACAGTAAGGCCTTATCCCATTCACTAGTAATGTCAGCCATTAGGCAACCTAAGATCTGAAGTAGCGTTTGATTTGCCCTTTCCGTTTGCCCATCAGTTTCTGGATGGAAAGCTGTAGATAGGGCTATTTCCATTTTTAGGTTCTTACAAAGTTCTTTCCAAAACCTAGATGTGAACTGACTACCACGATCAGAGATAACCTTAGATGGCAGGCCATGCAAACGAACTACATTAGTCATAAATATATTGCTAAATTCTACTGCAGTAGGTATTTTATGCAATGGAACACAATGTGCCATTTTTGACAGATAATCAACAATCACAAGGATGGTGGTATACCCATTGGCTACTGGTAAATTGGTAATAAAATCTAAACTAATAGAATGCCATGGACTTGGGGGGGTATCTAAAGGTTGTAACAATCCTGCTGGTGTTTTATGTAAAGATGTATTCCTTGCACAAATGGGACAAGATGCTACATAAGTTTGAACATCATTTGACAATGAGGGCCACCAAAATTGTTTCTTACAATTATCTAACGTTTTCTGATACCCAGGATGACCTGCTAAGGCGGAATCGTGATGCCACATTAACACTTTATTTTGTAGCTCTGCAGTGGGTATGAATAAACGAGTATCATGATAGAACAACCCGTTGTGAATACTGTGTGTAGGATTTGATAACCAGTCTTGTATATTTAATTTAAGGTATTCTTCTCTTACTAGAGTCATAAAATCTTGTTGTATGGTGGGTGCTACTATTTTATGAGGAGGAATAATAGGAGGACTTGCTGTTTCTTTCTTTGAATCAGCTGTATGTCCATAACGTGACAAGATATCTGATTGAACTTGTTGTGCACCTGGCCTATAAGTAATTACAAAATCAAATGCACTAAAAAAATTAACCACTACATTTGACGAGGTGTAAGCGCCTTGATAGAACTGAAGAATTCCAAATTCTTATGGTCACTAAAAATAGTTACAGGATATTTAGTTCCCATTAGATGATGTCGCCATTCTGTAAAAACTAGTTTCTAGTTTAATCGCTAGTAGTTCTCTCTCCGCAACCGTATAATTTGTTTCTGCAGGAAGTAACTTCTTGGAATAAAATTCTACAGGATGAAATTGTCCATCATTTGAATCTCTTTGAGAGAGAACTCCTCCCACCGCAACCTGTGACGCATCTGCCTCCACAAAGAAGGCGAGGTCAGGATCAGGATGCCTTAGCAATGGTGCTGAAGTAAATTTCTCTTTTAATTTGGTAAAAGCTTATGCTGCCTTGTCTGTCCAATGAAAGGTTTGACCTTTTTGCAATAATTTTGTGAGAGGCACAACAGTTACTCCAAACTGGGGTATAAAACGCCTATAAAAATTGGCGAATCCTAGCACCTTCTGTACTTCTTTAACTGAAGTTGAATCTGGCCAATCCAGTATTGCACTCACTTTCTTTGGATCCATCATGATCCCAGCTGGTGACAAACAATACCCTAAAAATTTTACTGTATCAGTATTAAATATACATTTCTCCAATTTTGCAAAGAGGTGATTTTCTTGCAATTTTGTCAACACTGCCCTTACTTGCTGAACATGTTCCTCTTTATTTTTAGAATAAATGAGAATATCATCTAGGTATACAATTACACAGATATCAAGAAATTCACTCAGGACTTCATTTATAAAATATTGAAAGGCCGCAGGGGCATTACACAGACCAAAGGGCATGACAGTGTATTCGAATAAACCAAACTTGGTTCGAAATGCTGTCTTCCACTCATCATGCTCTTTGACCCGTATAAGATGATAAGCCCCGCGGAGGTCTAATTTGGTGTATATAGTGGAATGACGCAGCTGGTCAAGAAGGACTGGGATCAATGGCAACGGATATTTATTTTTAATAGTGGCTTTATTTAGACCGCGATAGTCAATACAGGCTCTTAAGCCACCATCCCGTTTTGGGATGAAAAATAGTGGCGAAGAGACGGGGGACGTAGAATGTCGAATAAAGCCCAATGCCAATAATTCATCCAAATAACTTCTTAAGTATTGTGTTTCTTCTTCAGAAAGAGCATATACTCTACTACTGGGAAGAGTAGCTCCTGGTATTAAATCTATACGACAATCGTATGATCTGTGCGGGGGTAGAGAGGTCACTTTTACAGGGTCAAAGACGTCTTTAAAATCGTGATATTCATTAGGTATGTCAGGAGAAGGTGTTGTGATATTGGCACAATGTAACATTGTCATGGGATCTATATGTGCTTCTTGATAACAACATGACCGACAATGTAAAGAATCTAAAGTTACTGTTCTCAATTCCCAATTAATCTTTGGGTTGTGCTTAATCAACCACGGTACACCTAAAATGAGTCCAAACGTGGGTGTGTCTATCAGATCAAAGCTTATTACACTGAGTGGCCATTCTGACAGACCATAGTAATGGGACATGTTTGATTGGTTATTAACCCAGACGATAATGCAGAACCATCAACAGCACAAACCGGTTCCGGTTGTGTCTTCAGTATTGTGGAAATATGCAATTTTTGTGCTAACCAAATATCCAGGAAGTTTCCTGTTGCTCCAGAATCTAAAAGGACAGAAACTGAAAGTCTTAGTTGTGTACTTAAAATCAATGTAACCTGGATAATGAAATGTCTTGGTATACGGGCTACAGTGTTAGCTAGGTGTTGGGAGATCTGTGGAACTGCGTTTCTCGTCAAGGCGATCTCCATTCCTGACGAGCTTTTTAGTTTTCCTGCGCTGTATTAATGGAGGCTATGGCGTTAGTCTTTTTGGGTACATTTGGTTTTATAGAACAATCTCGGGCAAAATGTCCAGATCGTCCACAATATAAGCGTAAGTTTAACTTACGCCTCCTATCCTTTTCTTCTACAGATAATGGCCCTTGACGACTCCTTTCTGCATTGGTTCTGGCTCGGACAATTTATTTTCAACGTCTTTTTTATCATTCTTAAGTACAATCACTCTGGCATCTACTCTTGTTCTTTCCCTTTACGTTCTCCAAGACGATGATCTAGTTGTACTACCAAATCCACAAAGTCTGAGTAATCCTCTGGTAAGTCTACAATGTGTGCAAGAGCATCTTTCAAATTATCTCACAAACTCCTATAAAATAGGAAGTGCGTTTCTCTTCTGGCCATTGGGTCTCTGTCAATAACCTGTTAAACGTGGTTAAATAACTTAATAAATCCTTGTTTCCTTGCTTTAGATTCAATAATTCATTATCGCTAGCCTGAACACAAGTGTGTTTAGCGAATAATGTAGTCATGGTTGTTTTAAACAGTGCCCAATTATACAAGATCGGGTCATTCCTATCTATGTATGGGATAGACCAACTAGCGGCTGTGCCCCCAAATAAGAAAGCACAAAAGCCACTCTGGATGCATCAGTGGGGAAAGATTGTGGCTTACAAATAAAATGCAGTTGACATTGACTAATAAAAACATTAAATTTAGCACTATCACCAAAAATCTTTCTGGTGCAGCCAAAGGCACAACATTAGGAACTGCTACAGTAACATGTACTGGCGGTGATGCTGTATCTGATGCCATGAAAGTGTTGGACGTCTTTGGTCTAGTACCTGTTTCTGAAGGGGTCATGAAAGCTTTAGGAGAAGGATTGTCCCATAAAGACTGCCTAGGTTTGTAACGTATTAACTCATAGCGCAATTCCGAATTTTCTTATTTCAATTTTTGCATTTCAAACTGCAAATCTTGTAACATGTCTACTACAGTTCGATCTTGCTTCACGTCCTCACTCAAAGCTTGAGCCATGGCTTGGACATCAATGCGATCGTTATTTTCGTCCATATCTCTCAAAAAGAACATGAGTTGTTGTGAAGGCTTGCGCTTCTGTCAAGTCTCCACTCACCTGAAATCCAGGGTGTTCGATTTGAGAGATGAGACGCTTGTTTCCAAAGCCCTCAAAAATCTATGTCTGCCCAACCGTATGTAAAACACAGCTTGACAAGAATAGATCTCTAGGGAAGGGGAAAAATGGGACAAAATAAAAAATAACAGAAAGAAAGAACTCTGCTGGCTTTTGATCTCGGCACGACTGTGGCGCTAATTGCGATATCTTGATCACACAATGAATACTGCAGGTCTTCTGCTTTCAGTTATCTTCATATATAATGTGGTGCCATACATAAAATAGAGATATCACCTCTTTTTATCATCAAATAAATGATGCTCCTCTAATGCTGTTCTCATAATCAACTATTTAAAATATGTAAAAATAAAGTCTCTGCAGTAAATGTCCACTTTCTTCTTATTAGCAAAATGAGCCTTTTCTTTTCTTGCTTTAAAAGTTTTGTCACGCTTTCTCTGCAAGCGCGCAATCAGAATCACCACCTTGAAATAAATAAACAGTACCTGTCTTTAACGCGCTTTTTCTACAGCGCCAGAATCAGAAATGCCTTACTGACTTGGTTCTTTTCTGTTTTGTTGCAGGTCGGAACGGTGTTCGAGTCGGAATGCTGTCCAGGAAGTCGTCACGTTGCCCCGGGGGATCGAGGAAGAAACCAGAAAACAAAGAGAAGGAAGAGGTTGCGTCGCTGAAGAATCTCCGAGGACTTCAGGTGAGAGGGATTGTAATGACGAGCGCAAGCGCGTCTCGTTCTGATTTCAAGCCTTTTATAGGCTTCAGATGGGTGGGGTCACAGGAGTGTGCTGCACATGGCTGAACGGTAACGGAGCCCAGCGCGTGCTACCAGCGCGTGCTACATATGCAAATAAACAAACTGAAAGGCAAGCGGCAAACACGTGTTAACTGTTGATTGTTTCTGCCTTCCATGCTTTTTCAGTACACGGACTCAGTTTGCTCTTATACAAAAATAAGTTCTTTACATGGCATGTTCCCAAATATTCTCAGTTTATATTCACGATCATGATTATGTATATTTACACATTTAAATCAAATGGAATACAAATTTTCAGGAAAAAAGCGCACATTGCTTTAATTACTTGACCATGATTAACGCACAATATGGGGGTTAGCCAAGTTTACAGCACAAGCCCTAACAGTCGCCCCTCTCAAAGGACGCCCTACACGGCGTGGTTTTTGTGGGCATCGCAGATGAAATTGTCGTACCAAGTAAGGGGCATGAACAAAGGAGGCTGGCTCCCAAGAATTCTCAGCATCAGAATAACCTTTCAGGCTATCAAATAGTGAAGCTGACCCAGAATTCTTTTAGCATCAAGAATGCGCCGTACTTCATATTCTAGATGTCCATCAATGGGAATGGGAGGAGGTGGTGGTTCTGTTCTGGTTTCAGGATTGTACATCTTCAACAAGGAAACATGAAAAGTGGGGTGCACAGGATATTCAGGGGTAAATCTAATTGAACTGTAACAGGGTTTATGAGCTTATTTATTACAAATGGTCCAATATATAGTGGCTGTAACTTTCTTGGGCCCACAATATTCAAATTTTTGGTGGACAACCATACTTTATCTCCTAGGTTGTAACATGGAGCATGAGTTCTGTGTTTATCTGCTTGTTTTTTCGTCAAATTCTTATAATTATTTAAATACTTTTTGGCTTTTTCTTCAATGTCCAATAATTGTTGCAAACGATCTGTGACAGCAGGAATAAGGGAGGACTCTATTGAAATTGGCAATGCCTTAGGATGATATCCATTTAGGAAATAAAATGGGGTACAATGTGTTGCAGAATGTTCACTGTTGTTATAAATGAACTCTGCCAACGGTAAGGCCTTATCCCATTCACTAGTAATGTCAGCCATTAGGCAACGTAAGATCTGAAGTAGTGTTTGATTTGCCCTTTCCGTTTTCCCATCAGTTTCTGGATGGAAAGCTGTAGGTAGGGCTATTTCCATTTTTAGGTTCTTACAAAGTTCTTTCCAAAACCTAGATGTGAACTGACTACCACGATCAGAGATAACCTTAGATGGCAGGCCATGCAAACGAACTACATTAGTCATAAATATATTGTTAAATTCTACTGCAGTAGGTATTTTATGCAATGGAACACAATGTGCCATTTTAGACAGATAATCAACAATCACAAGGATGGTGGTATACCCATTGGCTACTGGTAAATTGGTAATAAAATCTAAACTAATAGAATGCCATGGACTTGGGGGTATCTAAAGGTTGTAACAATCCTGCTGGTGTTTTATGTAAAGATGTATTCCTTGCACAAATGGGACAAGATGCTACATAAGTTTGAACATCATTTGACAATGAGGGCCACCAAAATTGTTTCTTACAATTATCTAATGTTTTCTGATACCCAGGATGACCTGCTAAGGCAGAATCATGATGCCACATTAACACCTTATTTTGTAGCTCTGCAGTGGGTATGAATAAACGAGTATCATGATAGAACAACCCGTTGTGAAGACTGTGTGTAGGATTTGATAACCAGTCTTGTATGTTTAATTTAAGGTATTCTTCTCTTACTAGAGTCATAAAATCTTGTTGTATGGTGGGTGCTACTATTTTATGAGGAGGAATAATAGGAGGACTTGCTGTTTCCTTCTTTGAATCGGCTGCATGTCCTTAACGTGACAAGATATTTAATAGAACTTGTTGTGCACCTGGCCTATAAGTAATAATAAACTCAAATGCACAAAAAAATTTAACCACCGCATTTGACGAGGTGTAAGCGCCTTGACAGAACTGAAGAATTGCAAATTCTTATGGTCACTAAAAATAGTTACAGGATATTTAGTTCCCATTAGATGATGTTGCCATTCTGTAAAAACTAGTTTCTAGTTTAATCGCTAGTAGTTCTCTCTCCGCAACCGTATAATTTTGTTCTGCAGGAAGTAACTTCTTGGAATAAAATGCTACAGGATGAAATTGTCCATCATTTGAATCTCTTTGAGAGGGAACTCCTCCCACCACAACCTGTGACGCATCTGCCTCCACAAAGAAGGGGAGGTCAGGATCAGGATGTCTTAGCAATGGTGATGAAGTAAATTTCTCTTTTAATTTGGTAAAAGCTTGTGCTGCCTTGTCTGTCCAATGAAAGGTTTGACCTTTTTGCAATAATTTTGTGATAGGCACAACAGTTTCTGCAAACTGAGGTATAAAACGCCTATAAAAATTGGTGAATCCTAGCACCTTCTGTACTTATTTAACTGAAGTTGGTTCTGGCCAATCCAGTATTGCACTCACTTTCTTTGGATCCATCATGATCCCAGCTGGTGACAAACAATACCCTAAAAATTCTACTGTATCAGTATTAAATATACATTTCTCCAATTTTGCAAATAGGTGATTTACTTGCAATTTTGTCAACACTGCCCTTACTTGCTGAACATGTTCCTCTTTATTTTTAGAATAAATGAGAATGTCATTTAGGTATACAATTACACAGATATCAAGAAATTCACTCATGACCTCATTTATAAAATATTGAAAGGCCGCAGGGGCATTACACAGACCAAAGGGCATGACAGTGTATTCGAATAAACCAAACTTGGTTCGAAATGCTGTCTTCTACTCATCATGCTCTTTGACCCGTATAAGATGATAAGCCACGCGGAGGTCTAATTTGGTGTATATAGTGGAATGACGCAGCTGGTCAAGAAGGACTGGGATCAATGGCAACGGATATTTATTTTTAATAGTGGCTTTATTTATACCGCGATAGTCAATACACGCTCTTAAGCCACCATCCCGTTTTGGGATGAAAAATAGTGGCGAAGAGACGGGGGACGTAGAATGTCGAATAAAGCCCAATGCCAATAATTCATCCAAATAACTTCTTAAGTATTGTGTTTCTTCTTCAGAAAGAGCATATACTCTACTACTGGGAAGAGTAACTCCTGGTATTAAATCTATACCACAATCGTATGATCTGTGCGGGGGTAGAGAGGTCGCTTTACAGGGTCAAAGACGTCTTTAAAATCGTGATATTCATTAGGTATGTCAGGAGAAGGTGTTGTGATATTGGCACAATGTAACATTGTCATGGGATCTATATGTGCTTCTTGATAACAACATGACCGACAATGTAAAGAATCTAAAGTTACTGTTCTCAATTCCCAATTAATCTTTGGGTTGTGCTTCATCAACCACGGTACACCTAAAATGAGTCCAAACGTGGGTGTGTCTATCAGATCAAAGCTCATTACTCTGTGTGGCCATTCTGACAGAACATAGTAATGGGACATGTTTGATTGGTTATTAACCCAGACGATAATGCAGAACCATCGACAGCACAAACCGGTTCCGGTTGTGTCTTCAGTATTGTGGAAATATGCAATTTTTGTGCTAACCAAATATCCAGGAAGTTTCCTGTTGCTCTAGAATCTAAAAGGACAGAAACTGAATGTCTTAGTTGTGTACTTAAAATCAATGTAACCTGGATAATGAAATGTCTTGGTATACGGGCTACAGTATTAGCTAGGTGTTGGGAGATCTGTGGAACTGCGTTTCTCGTCAAAGCGATCTCCATTCCTGACAAGCTTTTTAGTTTTCCTGCTCTGTATTAATGAAGGCTATGGCGTTAGTCTTTTGGGTACTTTTGGATTTATAGAACAATCTCGGGCAAAATGTCCAGATCATCCACAATATAAGCATAAGTTTAACTTACGCCTCCTATCCTTTTCTTCTACAGATAATGGCCCCTTGACTCCTCCTATCTGCATTGGTTCTGGCTCGGACAATTTATTTTCAACGTCTTTTTTATCATTCTTAAGTACAATTACTCTGGCATCTACTCTTGTTCTTTCCCCTTTACGTTCTCCAAGACGATGATCTAGTTGTACTACCAAATCCACAAAGTCTGAGTAATCCTCTGGTAAGTCTACAATGTGTGCAAGAGCATCTTTCAAATTATCTCACAAACTCCTATAAAATAGGGAAGTGCGTTTCTCTTCTGGCCATTGGGTCTCTGTCAATAACCTGTTAAACGTGGTTAAATAACTTAATAAATCCTTGTTTCCTTGCTTTAGATTCAATAATTCATTATCGCTAGCCTGAACACAAGTGTGTTTAGCGAATAATGTAGTCATGGTTGTTTTAAACAGTGCCCAATTATACAAGATCGGGTCATTCCTATCTATGTATGGGATAGACCAACTAGCGGCTGTGCCCCCAAATAAGAAAGCACAAAAGCCACTCTGGATGCATCAGTGGGGAAAGATTGTGGCTTACAAATAAAATGCAGTTGACATTGACTAATAAAAACATTAAATTTAGCACTATCACCAAAAATCTTTCTGGTGCAGCCAAAGGCACAACATTAGGAACTGCTACAGTAACATGTACTGGCGGTGATGCTGTATCTGATGCCATGAAAGTGTTGGACGTCTTTGGTCTAGTACCTGTTTCTGAAGGGGTCATGAAAGCTTTAGGAGAAGGATTGTCCCATAAAGACTGCCTAGGTTTGTAACGTATTAACTCATAGCGCAATTCCGAATTTTCTTATTTCAATTTTTGCATTTCAAACTGCAAATCTTGTAACATGTCTACTACAGTTCGATCTTGCTTCACGTCCTCACTCAAAGCTTGAGCCATGGCTTGGACATCAATGCGATCGTTATTTTCGTCCATATCTCTCAAAAAGAACATGAGTTGTTGTGAAGGCTTGCGCTTCTGTCAAGTCTCCACTCACCTGAAATCCAGGGTGTTCGATTTGAGAGATGAGACGCTTGTTTCCAAAGCCCTCAAAAATCTATGTCTGCCCAACCGTATGTAAAACACAGCTTGACAAGAATAGATCTCTAGGGGAAGGGGAAAAATGGGACAAAATAAAAAATAACAGAAAGAAAGAACTCTGCTGGCTTTTGATCTCGGCACGACTGTGGCGCTAATTGCGATATCTTGATCACACAATGAATACTGCAGGTCTTCTGCTTTCAGTTATCTTCATATATAATGTGGTGCCATACATAAAATAGAGATATCACCTCTTTTTATCATCAAATAAATGATGCTCCTCTAATGCTGTTCTCATAATCAACTATTTAAAATATGTAAAAATAAAGTCTCTGCAGTAAATGTCCACTTTCTTCTTATTAGCAAAATGAGCCTTTTCTTTTCTTGCTTTAAAAGTTTTGTCACGCTTTCTCTGCAAGCGCGCAATCAGAATCACCACCTTGAAATAAATAAACAGTACCTGTCTTTAACGCGCTTTTTCTACAGCGCCAGAATCAGAAATGCCTTACTGACTTGGTTCTTTTCTGTTTTGTTGCAGGTCGGAACGGTGTTCGAGTCGGAATGCTGTCCAGGAAGTCGTCACGTTGCCCCGGGGGATCGAGGAAGAAACCAGAAAACAAAGAGAAGGAAGAGGTTGCGTCGCTGAAGAATCTCCGAGGACTTCAGGTGAGAGGGATTGTAATGACGAGCGCAAGCGCGTCTCGTTCTGATTTCAAGCCTTTTATAGGCTTCAGATGGGTGGGGTCACAGGAGTGTGCTGCACATGGCTGAACGGTAACGGAGCCCAGCGCGTGCTACCAGCGCGTGCTACATATGCAAATAAACAAACTGAAAGGCAAGCGGCAAACACGTGTTAACTGTTGATTGTTTCTGCCTTCCATGCTTTTTCAGTACACGGACTCAGTTTGCTCTTATACAAAAATAAGTTCTTTACATGCCATGTTCCCAAATATTCTCAGTTTATATTCACGATCATGATTATGTATATTTACACATTTAAATCAAATGGAATACAAATTTTCAGGAAAAAAGCGCACATTGCTTTAATTACTTGACCATGATTAACGCACAATATGGGGGTTAGCCAAGTTTACAGCACAAGCCCTAACAGTCGCCCCTCTCAAAGGACGCCCTACAAGGCGTGGTTTTTGTGGGCATCGCAGATGAAATTGTCGTACCAAGTAAGGGGCATGAACAAAGGAGGCTGGCTCCCAAGAATTCTCAGCATCAGAATAACCTTTCAGGCTATCAAATAGTGAAGCTGACCCAGAATTCTTTTAGCATCAAGAATGCGCCGTACTTCATATTCTAGATGTCCATCAATGGGAATGGGAGGAGGTGGTGGTTCTGTTCTGGTTTCAGGATTGTACATCTTCAACAAGGAAACATGAAAAGTGGGGTGCACAGGATATTCAGGGGTAAATCTAATTGAACTGTAACAGGGTTTATGAGCTTATTTATTACAAATGGTCCAATATATAGTGGCTGTAACTTTCTTGGGCCCACAATATTCAAATTTTTGGTGGACAACCATACTTTATCTCCTAGGTTGTAACATGGAGCATGAGTTCTGTGTTTATCTGCTTGTTTTTTCGTCAAATTCTTATAATTATTTAAATACTTTTTGGCTTTTTCTTCAATGTCCAATAATTGTTGCAAACGATCTGTGACAGCAGGAATAAGGGAGGACTCTATTGAAATTGGCAATGCCTTAGGATGATATCCATTTAGGAAATAAAATGGGGTACAATGTGTTGCAGAATGTTCACTGTTGTTATAAATGAACTCTGCCAACGGTAAGGCCTTATCCCATTCACTAGTAATGTCAGCCATTAGGCAACGTAAGATCTGAAGTAGTGTTTGATTTGCCCTTTCCGTTTTCCCATCAGTTTCTGGATGGAAAGCTGTAGGTAGGGCTATTTCCATTTTTAGGTTCTTACAAAGTTCTTTCCAAAACCTAGATGTGAACTGACTACCACGATCAGAGATAACCTTAGATGGCAGGCCATGCAAACGAACTACATTAGTCATAAATATATTGTTAAATTCTACTGCAGTAGGTATTTTATGCAATGGAACACAATGTGCCATTTTAGACAGATAATCAACAATCACAAGGATGGTGGTATACCCATTGGCTACTGGTAAATTGGTAATAAAATCTAAACTAATAGAATGCCATGGACTTGGGGGTATCTAAAGGTTGTAACAATCCTGCTGGTGTTTTATGTAAAGATGTATTCCTTGCACAAATGGGACAAGATGCTACATAAGTTTGAACATCATTTGACAATGAGGGCCACCAAAATTGTTTCTTACAATTATCTAATGTTTTCTGATACCCAGGATGACCTGCTAAGGCAGAATCATGATGCCACATTAACACCTTATTTTGTAGCTCTGCAGTGGGTATGAATAAACGAGTATCATGATAGAACAACCCGTTGTGAATACTGTGTGTAGGATTTGATAACCAGTCTTGTATGTTTAATTTAAGGTATTCTTCTCTTACTAGAGTCATAAAATCTTGTTGTATGGTGGGTGCTACTATTTTATGAGGAGGAATAATAGGAGGACTTGCTGTTTCCTTCTTTGAATCGGCTGCATGTCCTTAACGTGACAAGATATTTAATAGAACTTGTTGTGCACCTGGCCTATAAGTAATAATAAACTCAAATGCACAAAAAAATTTAACCACCGCATTTGACGAGGTGTAAGCGCCTTGACAGAACTGAAGAATTGCAAATTCTTATGGTCACTAAAAATAGTTACAGGATATTTAGTTCCCATTAGATGATGTTGCCATTCTGTAAAAACTAGTTTCTAGTTTAATCGCTAGTAGTTCTCTCTCCGCAACCGTATAATTTTGTTCTGCAGGAAGTAACTTCTTGGAATAAAATGCTACAGAATGAAATTGTCCATCATTTGAATCTCTTTGAGAGGGAACTCCTCCCACCACAACCTGTGACGCATCTGCCTCCACAAAGAAGGGGAGGTCAGGATCAGGATGTCTTAGCAATGGTGATGAAGTAAATTTCTCTTTTAATTTGGTAAAAGCTTGTGCTGCCTTGTCTGTCCAATGAAAGGTTTGACCTTTTTGCAATAATTTTGTGATAGGCACAACAGTTTCTGCAAACTGAGGTATAAAACGCCTATAAAAATTGGTGAATCCTAGCACCTTCTGTACTTATTTAACTGAAGTTGGTTCTGGCCAATCCAGTATTGCACTCACTTTCTTTGTATCCATCATGATCCCAGCTGGTGACAAACAATACCCTAAAAATTCTACTGTATCAGTATTAAATATACATTTCTCCAATTTTGAAAATAGGTGATTTACTTGCAATTTTGTCAACACTGCCCTTACTTGCTGAACATGTTCCTCTTTATTTTTAGAATAAATGAGAATGTCATTTAGGTATACAATTACACAGATATCAAGAAATTCACTCATGACCTCATTTATAAAATATTGAAAGGCCGCAGGGGCATTACACAGACCAAAGGGCATGACAGTGTATTCGAATAAACCAAACTTGGTTCGAAATGCTGTCTTCTACTCATCATGCTCTTTGACCCGTATAAGATGATAAGCCACGCGGAGGTCTAATTTGGTGTATATAGTGGAATGACGCAGCTGGTCAAGAAGGACTGGGATCAATGGCAACGGATATTTATTTTTAATAGTGGCTTTATTTATACCGTGATAGTCAATACACGCTCTTAAGCCACCATCCCGTTTTGGGATGAAAAATAGTGGCGAAGAGACGGGGACGTAGAATGTCGAATAAAGCCCAATGCCAATAATTCATCCAAATAACTTCTTAAGTATTGTGTTTCTTCTTCAGAAAGAGCATATACTCTACTACTGGGAAGAGTAACTCCTGGTATTAAATCTATACCACAATCGTATGATCTGTGCGGGGGTAGAGAGGTCGCTTTTACAGGGTCAAAGACGTCTTTAAAATCGTGATATTCATTAGGTATGTCAGGAGAAGGTGTTGTGATATTGGCACAATGTAACATTGTCATGGGATCTATATGTGCTTCTTGATAACAACATGACCGACAATGTAAAGAATCTAAAGTTACTGTTCTCAATTCCCAATTAATCTTTGGGTTGTGCTTCATCAACCACGGTACACCTAAAATGAGTCCAAACGTGGGTGTGTCTATCAGATCAAAGCTCATTACTCTGTGTGGCCATTCTGACAGAACATAGTAATGGGACATGTTTGATTGGTTATTAACCCAGACGATAATGCAGAACCATCGACAGCACAAACCGGTTCCGGTTGTGTCTTCAGTATTGTGGAAATATGCAATTTTTGTGCTAACCAAATATCCAGGAAGTTTCCTGTTGCTCTAGAATCTAAAAGGACAGAAACTGAATGTCTTAGTTGTGTACTTAAAATCAATGTAACCTGGATAATGAAATGTCTTGGTATACGGGCTACAGTATTAGCTAGGTGTTGGGAGATCTGTGGAACTGCGTTTCTCGTCAAAGCGATCTCCATTCCTGACAAGCTTTTTAGTTTTCCTGCTCTGTATTAATGAAGGCTATGGCGTTAGTCTTTTTGGGTACTTTTGGATTTATAGAACAATCTCGGGCAAAATGTCCAGATCATCCACAATATAAGCATAAGTTTAACTTACGCCTCCTATCCTTTTCTTCTACAGATAATGGCCCCTTGACTCCTCCTATCTGCATTGGTTCTGGCTCGGACAATTTATTTTCAACGTCTTTTTATCATTCTTAAGTACAATTACTCTGGCATCTACTCTTGTTCTTTCCCCTTTACGTTCTCCAAGACGGTGATCTAGTTGTACTACCAAATCCACAAAGTCTGAGTAATCCTCTGGTAAGTCTACAATGTGTGCAAGAGCATCTTTCAAATCATCTCGCAAACCCCTATAAAATAGGGAAGTGCGTTTCTCTTCTGGCCATTGGGTCTCTGTCAATAACCTGTTAAAAGTGGTTAAATAACTTAATAAATCCTTGTTTCCTTGCTTTAGATTCAATAATTCATTATCGCTAGCCTGGACATAAGTGTGTTTAGCGAATAATTTAGTCATGGTTGTTTTAAACAGGGCCCAATTATACAAGATGGGGTCATTCCTATCTATGTATGGGCTAGACCAATTAGCGGCTGTGCCCCCAAATAAGAAAGTACAAAAGCCACTCTGGATGCATCAGTGGGGAAAGATTGTGGCTTACAAATAAAATGCAGTTGACATTGACTAATAAAAACATTAAATTTAGCACTAACCAGCAAAAATCTTTCTGGTGCAGCCAAAGGCGCAACATTAGGAACTGCTACAGTAACATGTACTGGCGGTGATGCTGTATCTGATGCCATGAAAGTGTTGGACGTCTTTGGTCTAGTACCTGTTTCTGAAGGGGTCATGAAAGCTTTAGGAGAAGGATTGTCCCATAAAGACTGCCTAGGTTTGTAACGTATCAACTCATTGCGCAATTCCGAATTTTCTTCTTTCAATTTTTGCATTTCAAACTGCAAATCTTGTAACATGTCTACTACAGTTCGATCTAGCTTTATGTCCTCACTCAAAGCTCGAGCCATGGCTTGGACATCAATGCGATCGTTTTTTTCGTCCATATCTCTCAAAAAGAACTTGAGTTTTTGTGAAGGCTTGCACTTCTGTCAAGTCTCCACTCACCTGAAATCCAGGGTGTTTGATTTGAGAGATGAGACGCTTGTTTCCAAAGCCCCCAAAAATCTATGTCTGCCTAACCGTATGTAAAATACAGCTTGACAAGAATAGATCTCTAGGGGAAGGGGAAAAATGGGACAAAATAAAAAATAACAGAAAGAAAGAACTCTGCTGGCTTTTGATCTCGGCACGACTGTGGCGCTAATTGCGATATCTTGATCACACACTGAATACTGCCGGTCTTCTGCTTTCAGTTCTCTTCATATATAATGTGGTGCCAAACATAAAATAGAGATAATGCCTCTTTTTATCATCAAATAAATGATGCTCCTCTAATGCTGTTCTCATAATCAACTATTTAAAATATGTAAAAATAATGTCTCTGCAGTAAATGTCCACTTTCTCCTTATTAGCAAAATGATTCTTTTCTTTTCTTGCTTTATATGTTTTGTCATGCTTTCTCTGCAAGCGCGCAATCAGAATCACCACCTTGAATTAAATAAACAGTACCTGTCTTTAACGCGCTTTCTCTTCAGCACCAGAATCAGAAATGCCTTACTGACTTGGTTCTTTTCTGTTTTGTTGCAGGTCAGAACTGTGTTCGAGCCGGAATGCTGTCCAGGAAGTCGTCACGTTGCCCCGGGGGATCGAGGAAGAAACCGGAAGACGAAGAGAAGGAAGAGGTCGCGTCGCTGAAGAATCTCCGAGGACTTCAGGTGAGAGGGATTGTAATGACGAGCGCAAGTGCGTCTCGTTCTTATTTCAAACCTTTTATAGGCTTCAGATGGGTGGGGTGGCAGGAGTGTGCTGCACATGGCTGAACGGTAACGGAGCCCAGCGCGTGCTACCAGCGCGTGCTGCATATGCAAATAAACAAACTGAAAGGCAAGCGGCAAACATGTGTTAAATGTTGATTGTTTCTGCTTTCCATGCTTTTCCAGTACACGGACTCAGTTTGCTCTTATACAAAAATAAGTTCTTTACATGGCATGTTCCCAAATATTCTCAGTTTATATTCACGATCATGATTATGTATATTTACACATTTAAATCAAATGGAATAAGAATTTTCAGGAAAAAAGGGCACATTGCTTTAATTACTTGACCATGATTAACGCACAATATGGGGGTTCGCCAAGTTTACAGCACAAGCCCTAACAGTTATGCATAGTTAAGGCATGTTTATTGTGTTCAATGTAATTGTGTGGTTCAGACATGTGTGGTTCACAATTGTTGTGCTTGAGTTGTAAAGGTATTTGTGGTTTAGGCAATCGTGGTTCCATCATACAACCGTTTTCACCACAAACTGCAAGTAGGTAGAAAACATAAATAAAAATCAACTACTGTAAGAAATTGGGTTATTGGTTAAGGGGGTTATAAGCCCAACCCAGGCAACAACTACAAAAGCCACTAAAGTTATCTGTGTTTAGCCCTCTGGTAGCTTGGCCCACAAGCAGACAGGTTTAACTTACAGTCAAGGCTTAAATTATTTATGCAGCACACAAACAATAATAAAGTAAAAACACAACACAAGAAAAATCCCAAACCAATGTAGAAAAATAGAGCAACTATTATTGTTAGAAATGGGATTTCTGGTTGGCTATGGCAAGCGCCTAAGGAAGGCAGAAACCACCACTCTAGTCAGGGCAAGGGAGTTACACACCAAAGATAACCCCTGCTCACCCCCTTGGTAGCTTGGCAGAGCAGTCAGGCTTATCCCAGAGGCAATGAGTAAAGCGTTTGCGCAACACACACAGCTGCGACACCCTAGTCACACCACAAAAGGAACTCCACACAATGTTATATCAAAAATAGCCTTTGTATTACTCATCAAACACATTAGAACGCAATCACATATGTACACTGTGCCGCCTGGCACCTAGTATTACTTTACAGGGATTATATACACTACAATGCCAATCGGGCCACTGTCATAAACAACATATCACAATTAGTGAGAACAACCAGTAACTACTGGCAATATGGCACTGTAGGTAGCATAAACACATTACGCATAAATCATGAGCATGAACATCATAATTACATCAGGCCCCTCTTAGGCATAACTAACATAATGGTGCTTAGCAGAGCACCTTACTCACAGCCATCATCAGTAGTGCACCTTATGTACAACATTAGTAGCCGTGCACCATAGTAACACCTGCCACAGGTTTACTGTCCCTAAGTTGGTATTCCCAAGTGAGGGCCCCATCCTGAGCTTGCCCCGCAATGCCACCTTAGTGTAGGGGGCTTCACAAACTGCGTGTCCCTTTCCGTGGACACAGGGCTTTCCACTAGACCCCTAACTGCAGACGCAGCCAAACCACTGCCCCCCACAGGCCCGTAATATAATAGGGGCGAGGGTGCAACTCATCTTTGTCTCTCCTTAGAAGAAAATGCCCCCGACGTTGCAGCTGCCTGCCATCCGGCGGTGCAGCTGTGACAACAACTGGGCACAAAGTGTGCCTCGCAGGCCCCACACACCGGGGCCTCTGCAGTCTCCTTACCGCAAACTCAGAACCACGTGGGAAGGGCCTGGGAGTGGGCAACACCGTTCCTGTTCTCTCAACCCTCCTCCTCCACGCTCCCCTCCTGTTTAAGGCGGTCACCTACCGGGGCCATCTCACCTGGATTCCCGCCACAGATGACCCCCGGCGCCCCTTCTTCTCTGCACTCGCCTCACTTCAGGAGGGCGGGACCGCAATAAGCTGTGGTCTGCCTTCCAGCCGTTCTCTCCTCATGCTGCGGTTTCTTCTTGCTGTCAGGGCCCTGCTCACAACCAGGCGACTGCCGCCTGACTTCCGGCGACTTCGCTTTGCTTCCTCTGGCCGGCCCCGCCCATGGTCATGCTCTCCCTGCCTGACTTCTGGTTCGGGGGCTGCTCTCGCCGTGGACCAAGGAAGAGCCCTCTTCTTTGGGCATAGGGGGATGATTTGCAAAGTGCCCACAATGGGCTTCTAGTGGGCAGGACCCCCTCTTTTTAGGGGTACAAAAATGCAGCGCTCCCCACAGCAAGGGGGAGGCACCTCCAAGGAATCCTGCGCTCTCTTAGCTCCAAGTCTACTGAATACTGCAGGGCAGGATCCCCCAAGCCCTGAGGGAAGTGGATCAAGCGCCCACCACGCGCTGAGCCCCAAAGTCATGAGGGGCAGAGCTGGGCCCAGGCAGGCCAGCTCACAGGGCCCTCCAGCAGAGGGAAGTCCTTGGGCGGTTCCTCCTGGCGCCCAGCAGTCCTCTTCATCCACAAGTTCCAAGTAAGCACACTTTCATGGGGTCACAGCCCCAATACTTATACTCATGTAAGTCTTTGTTCTGCCCTGGTACAGGGCTTTGTGCCCGGTGTAAACCAGTTCTGGGGGGCACTTAAACATTTTATTTACAGTGCACAACAACCTCCTTTGTTAGTGTAGGCTCTGGCCCCAGACACACCACAGGGGGGCGGAGCCAGCATTGTGTAAGGCAGGCACGGTCCTATTCAGGCCCAGGTGCTACTCCTCCCACTACCTCAAATGCAGATCGTCCTATTCAGCCTAGCGCTGACTCACCCAGCCCCTCTGGAGCCACTGCCCCTTCCCAGTTCCTGTCATCAAGAGCCAGACATACAATACACAGCAGGCACAAAGACACATAGCACACAGAAATGCCCACTTCTAAAAGTGGCATATCTATAATAGTGATAATAAATTTGCGAACACCATTACGCAGCATTTGTTAGCACTATTCCAAACATACCAAACTTGACCACGCTATTCCTCTCATGTTAGGAATTACCACTGAAACACATATCAGGTAATCCCCAATGCATTCCTATGAGAGGGCTGCCTCACAATAGTGAGAAACCAAAATGGCTGTTTGTCACTACCAGGACATGCCACACAGTTAAGGCACATGTCCTACCTTTTACCTCCAGGGCACCCTGCCCATGGGGCTAGCTAGGGCCTACCTTAGGGGTGACTGATATGTAGTAAAAGGGGAGTCACAGACGTGGCACCCACTTTATGCACCATGTCACAGCGGCAGTAAACTGTGCGTGCCGGCCCTGCAATGGCAGAGGCCTGAGACAGGTTTGAACGGCTACTTTGGTGGGTGGCGCAAGCAGCGCTGCAAGCCCACCAGTAGCATTTAATTTACTGGCCCCGGGTATATGAGATACCACTTTACAAGGGACTAATAGGTAAATTAAATACGCCAAACAGTTGTAGACCAATCTTACCAAGTTTACCATAGAGAGCACATGCACTTTACACTTGACGGCATTGATAAAGTGCCCAGAGTCCTAAAATCACCAACACCAGATCAGAAAAAATACCAGGAGGAAGGCAAAAGTTCAGGGATGACCCTGCACAAAGGGCCAAGTCTAACAATTATTAAATAAAACAATACTTTACAGCAGCATTTTGGATCCTTGTTTACCATACAATTGGTCTGTCGACCCAGTCTCTAGGTCTAACTATGGCATAACTATACTTTGGTGTAGATTTCACCCTTAAGGTACACTACAATAATCATACTTACTTTTCACTGAAACACTGCATATGTACACTATACATGCCAACTCACATCATAAGTTGTGCTCAGGTCTTCACCAATTCATGAATAGTCCCCCTTTCCACAGTCTACCTGTGCTTAAATACTGGTCTGAATGGATAGCAGTTCTACTCGCTCAGCCCAGACATGGGTATGCACATATTCATGTGTGTTGGACTTGGCCCTTTTTGGCTAAAGTTCCTTAAACTTTTTGCCTTCCTCCTAGACCTTTTTCTGACATTATGTTGCCGACTTCGATGCTTTGGGCACTTTGCCACTGCTGATCAGAGTCAAAGTGCAAGTGCTCCCTGTAAAAAGTGTTATGGTAAATTGGTTGTCCATAATTGGTATGTTTGCCTTACTAGTAAAGTCCCTAGTAAAGTGCACTATGTGTGCCAGGGCTGGTAATGCAAATGCTACTAGTGGGCCTGCAGCACTAATTGTGCCACCCACACAAGTAGCCCTAAGTAGAGATCTCAGGCCTGCCACTGCAGTGCCTGCGCACAGTTTGTTAACTGCCTTGTTGTCCTGGCAAGTGCACCCACTTGCCAGGCCTTACCTTCCCTTTTTATGCACATCAGACACCCCTATAGTAGGCCCAAGGTACCCCCCTGGGCAGGGTGCAGTGTATGTGAAAGGTAGGACATGTACTGAGGTGTGTACCATGTCCTGACAGTGAAATACTGCCAAATTCGTTTTTCACTGTTGCAATGCCATCTTGCCCATAGGACAGAATGGGGAATGCTGAGTCCCATGTTTCCAGCATATCTTCCCATAGGCATAAGATGGAGAGATGGAGTTTAGTGTGCCTGAACAGAATTTAATAACACATCTTTTTGTGAAGATGGTTTTTGAATTGTGTGTTTAGAAACCACGCTTTTAGAAGTGGCTGGTTTCTTGTCTTAAACCATCCTGTGTGCCTCTGCCTGGTTGTGTATTGCCTGTATGGGTTTGGATGTGACAGGGTCTGGGAAGTGTCCTGACCCTAGGGAGGAGTAGGTGAGACAGCAACAGGCTGGCCTGTGTTTGATGTGGGGGAGGAGTAGCCCCCTGCATGTGAAGAGGGCTGTGTTGCTGCCCCCAGAGGATGGCTCCACCTCCTGCTGAGCGTCTGGGCCCCAGACCCTGACTATCAAAGGAAGAGGGTGTGCACTGGCAGGAAGACACCCAGGTCTGGTTTGGACCGGGGTCAGAGCCCCCTGAACACAAAGACTTCAAAGGCATTTAGGGGTATAAATGTAAGAGCTGAAACCAGTGATCTCAAGACTGAAATCCATACTGAAAAAGGATTGAAACTACTTTGTGATCAAGAGGAACCTCTGCCAAAGAAAAACAGCTGAAGAGACTGAAGAGAAGGACTGCCCTTGCTGTGTGTTCTGGGGCTGGCCTGCAGTTTGCTGATTTGACTGAGGAGAGGACAAGGGACTTTGCTGTGTGCTGTGTCCCCCTGCTTGAGAGGACTTTGCTGTGTGCTGTGTCCTGAAGTAACTTGTCTCCAAGGGCCCGAGATGAGCTGGTCCCCTGTTGTGGAAACTTTTGAACATAAAAGTTTCCAAGTGTGTCTCAGTGACGCTGTGTGCGTGTGCTTTTTGCATGCCTGAGACTGCCGAGTGGTCCGTGGTGCTGTTTACGAGGTGCCCCGTGACCGCAGTGCCCCCGCAGCGTGAAACATTGTCCACGCTTCTGCATTGCTGTTTGTGGCCCGAGCCGTCATCGGAACTGAGGCTGTGAGTAAAGATCGCCGCCGCCGGCCCGAGCCGCAACGTGCTAAAGGCTTACTTGAAACTAAGGACCGTGTCTCAGCGACGCTGTGTGCGTGTGCTTTTTGCACGCCTGAGACTGCCATGTGGTCCGTGGTGCTGTTTACGAGGTGCCCCGTGACCGCATTGCCCCCGCAGCGTGAAACATCGTCCACGCTGCTGCATTGCTGTTTGTGGCCCGAGCCGTCACCGTAACTGAGGCTGTGAGTAAAGATCGCCACCGCCGGCCCGAGCCGCAACGTGCTAAAGGATTTCTTGAAGCTAAGGAAGCTACAAGGTGAAAGGGATCATGATCATTGTTCGTCGAAAGGAATCTGCCCAAGATCGTCAACGAAGGAGAAGGCAGCGCCATAACCCGTCCGGCTACAGCGTCGCCTCGCAACAGAGCTGCAACGTGATCGGGATAGCGCAGCAGGACGTCCGACGAGTGGAGAGAGAGAGCGAGGCAGCGCACCCCCCCAGGTAAGGCTTGGACTCCGGTCGGGAGTCGCAAGCGTGTGTGGCCTGGGGAGGCGTGCAGGAGGAGTACATAATTTTGTGCCCTCAATCTGCCATTCCAACCTGGGAATGTTCCCTCTTAATGTTAGCCACCAACAGTAACATAGTATCAAACCTTGTGTATTTGTTTCTGATACCTAGATTTTACAGTGTGTCATTGTGTACTTCCCTCTTTGTTCGCTCTGAATGTTTCTTCTTTTTCTGTACTTTGAATCCTCTGTTACCGTAGTCATCTTCTAAAGAGTTGCTGCTGCCAAGGCCATTGGACCTTCCATCATAAACCATCCATAACATGTATTACAAATGTGGATTTGTTGCTTCAAGATTGCGTTCCAATCTTCAAGAGGTTTGATCAAATGAGCTTTACCTTTACCTTAAAATGCCAGCTCAGAGGAGAGCCTATGAGTAAATGACCACTGCTTATGTGAAAGGAGCTACACTTGGCTTCATATTTTCCATTTGCCTTGCGTTTTGTGTGACAAATCTTTTCAAAAACAAAAGTTTTTGACTCTCAAACTGCTTTCATGATCTGAAGCCCTCATTATTTTTTCATTTAGAGAATGTGAGTGAAGTTTAACCACATTTTCTCTTAGGCTTTCACTGTATTGCATTGTCCGTCTAATGATATGCATTCTTACCATTTTTTTTTATTTCTGCATCCCAGCCTACACAGACCTCAAGAAGGTGCCTTCATAAACTTCTCAGTCACCCATATGTTCTTTTCTTAGGTTGTGGATATGTAGATTATCCCACCTGGATCTGTTTTCTAAGTTTTCACTTTTATCCTCAAGCATCTGTACTTGTTCTCCCATTTATGGAGTGCTCATTCTGCATTAGTTGTAATTGAAACAAGTATCCAAAAACAGCTTTGTTGGTGCTGGTTTATTGACCGATCAGAGTTACCTTTGTGGTATTACTATCACTTTACTTAAGGCTTTGCTCTATTTTTGTAGGCTGCGGACAGAATTAGTATCTGGAGAACCCAAATATATTCTTTAAAAAGTAAAATATTTGTTTGGATGAGCTATTCATCAGGTTCATTGCATTTTGTGGATGTTTACATTGTCCAATTTGTAATGCCATTGTGGCGTGGTGATGGAGTATAAGATGGTTCTATTCTTAAACCGTATATGCAATGTGACATGTAGTTTGTAATTGAGAATGACTGTGTGTTCTTTTATATTTTTAGTTGCTGACACAATGCCATTTTAATTGCTGATCTAAGGCTTTTATGTTAAGAATGTGTGTGCTTTTTGGATGTCTTAGCCTGTAAAATTGCACAGTGCTGGTAACTAACCAACCTTGTACATTTATTTGTTCTAATTGCTGATTTAGGACCTTTATTTTAAGAATGTGTGTGCTGTTTGGATGTCTTAGCCGGTAACAATGCACAGTGCTGGTCACAAACCAACCTCGTACATGAAATTGCTTTACTTTGCCTTCCAGGGTCGAGGTAGGACATTGATATCAGAAGCTAGGCAAACTTACAAGGTCACTGTAGCCTGTGCCAAGAAAGATTGGGTTATCAACATCTGGACCTATATGCTGCATGCCATAAAGAAAGGGGACCATTGTTCCATTAGGCACATATTAGCTGATGGAAGTCTGTATAATTATTCCTCTATGGTAAATAATGTAATAGCTGCAGACTGGGTCACCCACTTTTCCGAGCTTTACTCTCCCCTTACTGTATTACCTGAGAATTCATCATATGATTCTAGCCTAGTGGGTGCTGTGCCAGTTTTTTCCCTGCATGACTTCCCTGACCACGATAGCAACCCTATAACTCTTCTCAAGGTCAGGACTGCTTTGGACTGGATTAGGCCTAACAAAGTCCCAGGTCTCAATAAGGTTCCAGGAGACTTATTTTGGGCTGAAATGGACATTTGGTGTCCGTACTTGGTTATATTCTTTAATGCTGTTCTGAAAGGTGCTCTAATGCCTCCCACCTGGACAGGGTCTGAGGCAATTCTGATTTTTAAAAAGGGGTCCCGGTCTCTCCCCGCTAACTATAGGCCCATCAGCCTCATTGACAGTATGCAGAAAATCTTTAGTAGAATCATCTTGGCTAGGCTGCGTGAGTGGCTCACTGATGCTGCATTACTGACTCTCTTACAAGCTGGCTTCAAAGACGGTGTTGGTACAATCTACCAAGTTTATCGTCTTCAGTTGCTGCATTGGAAGTATGTATTATTCAGGGGTTGCTGTCTATACGTTAAGTCTGTTGACCTCCGGTCAGCTTTTGACCTTGTCTCTAGGGATGTTCTTTGGAAAGTTCTGGGTGATATGGGTATCCCCAAGTATCTTGTTGATCTTGATCAGGTTACACTCTGGCAACTTTGCACAAGTACGTTGTGGGACCCAGGGCGAACTCATGGATGCCCTCCCTGTCAACCGGGGTGTTAGACAGGGATGTGTTTTGGCCCCAACCTTATTTCTGCTTTTTATAAATGGTCTGGTGGCGTACTTGGCCGATTGCGAGAAGGATGCACCAAGTCTTGCTGGTGTTAAGATACCGGGCCTACTGTTTGCGGACGACACCCTCCTGATGTCTAGATCACCGATGGGCCTTCAAAAGCTCTTGTCTCAGTTCGGCTGTTTCTGCAAGCAGGGGGGGTTAGAGGTCAACATCAGCAAGACCAAGTACATGGTCTTTAAACCTTGTCCAACATCATTTAGGGCCAACCCTGAACTGTATAGAGCCTGGCTTGAGCGAGTTCCAATATTTGATTACTTGGGTTCACACTAACCGAACACTTCAATTGGTCTCAGCATATTGTAAAATGCAAGTTGAAGCTCGAACAGTACTCAGGTGGAATTATTAGGTCCATCAGGGGCTCCCAATGTTGCCCTATCTCCCCAGCTCTACAAATTTACAATATGCACGCTGTGGGGGCTGCATCGTATAGAGCAGAACTTTGGGGCCACAAAGATTGTAACTCGCTGGATAAAGATGAAAAACGATTTATGCGTTCATTGACTGACTTTCCTATTAGCACCCGACTCATTCCTCTGCACCTAGACCTGGGACTGAGAGCGCTTAGTTCAAAAACAGGGCTTAACCCTTTATTGTATTGGTGCAGAATTTGGGTGATACCGGAGCTATTAGCCCATCGGCAGGGCCTTGGGGATGTCCTCAGCTTACCTGGTGCCATAAAAATACCATGGCTCAGGTACATCCAACAATCCTTTACCCAACTAGGCTGTGCGAATATATGGGCCTCTCCAGCAGACCTTAGCGGGGTCACTAAGGCTTCCATTAAGAGCTTGTACTGGCAGTATAAGACATTTACTTACATTGGGCAACCAGGAACAGGTTCCCTAGCTTCTGCATGTCTTGAATTTAAAGTAGATTATAAACTGGAACCCTTTTTTGATGAGGTTGAGCCCCTATTAGCTAAGTCATTATATTTGAAATTTTGTTATGGGACCCTTCCTCTGTGTTCTTTTACTGCTAAATGGCAGCAAGCTTCTAGGGATCAGCAAAGAACCTGCCCTCTTTGTGCTGGATCCAATGAAACCATCGAACATGTTCTGCTCTTTTGCCAAGCTTACAGGGATATCGGGGAAAATGGATACTTCCAATTTGCCGGCTTCTGGGCATACAAGATTATAGAACAGCAATTAGGATTTTGAGAACTGATTCTAGGCAATCCATAGTGTTTGCGGTCTCACGGTTTATGCTATGTATGTGGAGATTAAGGTCCAAACATCTGCAGTCCAGCGATCCTGGTTCTATTGTAGTTTGACCTGCACACATTCTGGATGTAATTTGTTGCTCATGCTTGGATTATCTTTTTAGCCTATTTATCCAAGTTTTGTATCGATTGATTGAATTAATCATGTGTTCTTATGTATTCCAATGGCCTTGTGCCAATAAAGGAAAGATCAGATTTATTGCAGCTGCAGTAAGGTTGCGTAAATTAGTGGGCAAGTAATTATAGTTAGATATCTATATTAGCTGCATATAAGAATCAAGTTGTCCCTTTCTGTATTTTCTTATGGTCTATTATATATGGGTTACTACTGTTTAACTGTAATGGCAGGACATACTGGGAGTTGCATTATACACACAATACAAGTTATGTTACAAAATGAGACTGTTAATGCTGCTAGAGTTAGCTGCCTTTGTAAATTCTGTATATCTATTATTGAGTTATCCTTGCTACAATCAGTTGCTTTTTGGACACTTGCACATGGTTTAATGGCAAGTTGTCTTTACACAGTACTGTTATTTATGATGACTTATCATGAAGATTTGAACATATGGAAATTTGTAATTGCGATTTTAATGAAATTGATTATAATGAAATCCACTTCTTTTATGGTTTTTAACCGAATAAAGATCTTTTGATACTTTACTTTGCTAGCATGTGACTATTAAAAAAAAAAATGCAATATTTTTCTGTTCATACCTATAGTTTTACAGCTTAAAAACGCACATTATCTTCTCACCCATTAATTATCACTCATCTTGCAAGCTATAGCCTAACTCTGCCAATGCAGGCTGTTCTGAAATGAAGCGTTACCCCTAGCTTACATATTATTGCAGCCCAAGATAATACTGCATGATGTGACTTTCTTTCTATGACAACTGAGAAAGCATACACAACACTGCCCAAGGATGGAATTAAGATGTACACAGTTCATACAGGGATCTCACCAAGGTACCATAGAGCTAGGGCAGATGTGAGCCACACCTAAGACTATCAGGTGACAGAGTTTGTAAGCAACCGTAGACCAGATCGATGATCATCCCATTTTGCGAGTCGCAAATTGAGTCGTTTTGCAGCTCGCAATTAGCGACTCGCAAACTTCAATGTACAACAGTGTCTGAGACACTGTTTGCGATTCCCAATGGGGCCACAAATGACCTGCCTCATCAATATTCATGAGGCAGGTCGCAATTTTCGACCCACTCACAGGGGTGGTGGCCTGATGGGGTCAGCAGACCACCATGTCTGTGATAGCTTTCTAAATAAAGCTGTTTTTTTAAAAATGCAGCACATTTTCCTTAAAGGATGCATTTAAGAAAGAAAAATGAAGTATAGGCAATTGTTCGTGGGACCATTGCCTGCTCTTAAAAAATATTTTCGCTGCCCAACACAAAGGGCAAGGGGTCCTCTGGGGAACCCTTTCCATTTGCGACAGGTTTACCACCTACTTGGAGTAGGTGTAGGTGGTAACTGCGATTGTTTTGCTACCGCATTTGAGGTTGCAAAACAATTGCACATAGCAATACGACTTGCTATTAGGAAGGGACGCCCTTGGCATGCCCCTTCCTAATAGCGACTCACAAACCTTATTTTGCGAGTTGGTAATAGGTTGCCGACTCGCAAAATAGGGTTTGTACATACCACATACGTTTTTAACGGCCGCAAATGGGCAGAATTCCAGTTTGTGACTGTTAAAAAGGGTGGTACATCTGGCTGCATGTCTTTAAAAGCAGGCCAGGATTTAACTTATAATGCACCAGTGACCATACTGAGACAGACATGGGGACTAGATGGTCTGCAACCCTCTGTAGCCCCTGTACTCCAGTCACTAATTATACATGGATAGGCAAAGAGAGCATTCAACATACTATGCAGCTTCCTGTTGACTCTACATGCTACCCTAACTTTGGCCTTGAAAGAGAGCTGGGAACAGAACTGAACAAAAACAGGGGCATAACAGATAAACAGTGGATTTGCGTGTTATTCTCTATTAGTCAGAGTATTGAGTCTAACAAAATCTGTCAGAGGAACTCACATCTGCAAGGATGTTTAGGTTAAGCAATGCTCTTATCCCCAGAGACAGATAACACCGTCAAGGATTTATATTTCACAATGATTGCTTATTTATTATACATACATTATCTACAGAACATATGTATTAGACTATTGGTGATTATTATTAAGATGTCAGCAGTCATAAATAAAGTAAGAGCCAAATCAAGGAATGCCCCAAACATGTATCATCGCTCTTCCCTGCTCTTAGTTTAAAACTTACCTAAAACCAGTAATATGTGCAGGAAGGGACACCTTCCTGCACATAAACAATCATTCATGGCAATTTTCTCTTTCTATATGTGCTGCAGACAGAGCAAAAGATTTGGAAAATTAATAATTTTTCCTTGTATCACCATGCTAAGACCATGTATTCCCTGGCATTAGTTTTTGGTGTAAAAAAAAGCAAAGCTCTGGTGGCAAATGGGGCTAATCCCCATTCACTACTGGAGTGCCACTTTTTTGATGCTCCGATGGCATAGCGCCATTTCCCATATTTACAAGGTGGCGCTAAGACACTTAACGTGGCTTTATGCCACCTTGTAAATATGCCCCTTTCTGCAGCAAAGGGGCATGCATGGGTGTTGCAGTGGGCGTTCCACCCCAACACCCACTGCTTTTTGACGCTACCCCAGATTTACAAGCCTGAGGCAGCGCCAAAAACTAACTCCAGGGAATTCCTGCTCTTAGGATGGCAATCCGAGGAGAATTAATAATCTCTCCTCGTTTTTTTTTTTTAATCTTTCTATGGGGGATATTCACAAGAACGTGCGCTAAACATCTCGAAAAAATGTTAACGCAACTTTACACATCGCAGTCTATCGCAGGAAAATAACCCCGTGTTAACGTGGAATTCACAACACGGCGGTACCATGCGATAGTTTCCCGAAAACGCGGCCAATGTCCGCGATACAACCAGCGCGAAGGAGATAAAAACACAAACCCCAACACCAAAATACGTGCGATGAGCCTATTCGCGATGAGGAAAGCAGCGATAAGCAGCGCCAGGCCCGCGACACACACACAGCAGGCGGGAATAAGCACAACAAAAGCAGGAAAAAGAAAGACAAACCAAACAGAAAACAACAGCAAAGCACAATGGAGGCAACCAGAGCTAGTACACAACCCCACAAGCCCCATTGGCAACAAAACATTGTACATGGCAGGCCATCGTGGACAAGGTGAATGCAGCCTGAGAGTGGAGGAGGACAATGGAAGAAAACCAGAACAGCTGGAATGATGTGAAACGCACAAACAAGCAGAAACACGCCAACAACCAGAAGGCAGCAATGCACACCGGAGGTGGGAGTCCAGCGCCACACCAGGAGCTGGATGACATGGAGGAAATGGTGTCCACCACATCAGTCTGGAGATGGTGGAAGGAGTCGGGGACCGGAAACTGCTCAAAATCAACAGACACAACAGCAACAGGGAGAGGAATGACCAGGGACTGGGGGGACGGGGGAAGATGGGCACAATGGCACACATGCACAATTAAGCACAGCACAACTGCAGACAAACCATGCCCAAGAGTAACAACACCAACCAAGAGCACAAGTCACACAACCCGGCAATATCACACCACTGAACAAGCACAGAAGTGAAAACCACACTGCCTGAAAGGGAGAAGGGTGAGCCAAATCAGAGCTGAAGGGACATCTCACACACAATGCAGCACACACACATAGGAAGCAGAGCACCCCAACATCGAACACAATGTGGTACAAACAGCAACATTTGCACAACCTAACACAGGACACAAGTGCACCCGCTTGTGGCCTGTAAATGGCCATACGTATCTGGCAAAGCACGAAACAGAGACATGATGATGCACAAGTACCAACCCACAGCCCTGATGGGGTAGCAATGCATGTATGGCAGGGACCCAGATAGGCCGTGACACACACATTGGCATACAAATCAACACTCAACACAGTTGGAGACAAGTGAAGGTGCAGAAACTTTATCAACAATTGCGTGTCAGTACAGCCAAGAGAAGTGCCACGACATGCAGACCAATGCAGCAGCATGTCTGAATGAGGAACGTTGGAAAGCGCCTATGTCCACCCCGGGGGAGTCCATCACCAACACAAGTCAGTGCCAACCCGCGTTGGTTGTCCGCGCATGGATCCGGAGTCCAGGCCAATGCAGCCATGTCCACTGTCGTCTTGGGACATGTGACCAGATCCCCAACATGCAATCAGGCGTCGGGACACGTGCAATGGGTCACATTCAATTGTGGCTGCAGGTACGTTGTCACTCGTCCATGAACGCGAGTGCAGCAGCGTAGGCCAACATTTCCAATGAGAGCTCGTTGTCGACTAGATCTAACATGTCGGCGACGTAACCCATCAGCTGTCCGGGACAGATGTGCTGACTCCAACTAAAGCCCAATAGGGGAGCAGCTCAATGTGGTCACTGCACATGACGACTCGTGCAATCTCCCAGGTCCAGTTGCCAGCATGCATTCCAATCATCCAGGCATGCCATAAATGGGCATCACGGTGGCACTCCTGGATGTGGGCCCACAGAGGGCGCACACACACGTCGAAATCCAGTTCAGCTACCATAACGTTGGAGAGGAAGACATCCATGGTCCACTCGAATATGCACGAGCGACAATGCAACACAGGCTGAACGCAGGTGAAGTTGGCAAGGCGGAAGCTTAGCTGGTAACTGATCCGCACCACTGCCAATGGCAGTGCCCCCAGTACATGCAGCAGACGTGCACGGTACAGTTCCACGTGACTGGAGTTGTGCATGTGTCCGGGATGGTCTGCCATTGCGTCAGTGGCTCTGGTTGAAACGGAACTGTGCTGACCCGCGCCAGTCCTGTGGATGAAATGGCAAAGCTCGGATGAATGAGCAGTGTCTGTGTGCAATGGGTGCAGGCCTGGGGTGGGGTGGGAGTACATGTGAAGGCCATTTTATGCACGCTAACTACGACCAAGGACTTCTGTGTGTGGGATGTGTACACGTTGGTCTCACATCGGGCAGTGCGTAGTGTGGGAGTCGCCAGCAAGTGCTATTGTATCTGTCAGGGGTTGCTGGGCACATGCAAGTCCCAGCTGGGAGCTGCAGATGTGCTACCACCTGATAGTTCAGACAAAGGACCTTTCATCCCTACAGTAACTTAACCATCTGCTTGCATACAGGAGATGTACAGAGGCCTGTCGTGGGTGGGGTGGGATGTCTGCGACCCAGGGAATCATGGATGATATGCCGAGCACGTGGCACATGAGCGTGTCAGAGGAACTCACATCTGCAAGGATGTTTAGGTTAAGCAATGCTCTTATCCCCAGAGACAGATAACACCGTCAAGGATTTATATTTCACAATGATTGCTTATTTATTATACATACATTATCTACAGAACATATGTATTAGACTATTGGTGATCATTATTAAGATGTCAGCAGTCATAAATAAAGTAAGAGCCAAATCAAGGAATGCCCCAAACAAATATCATCGCTTTTCCCTGCTCTTAGTTTAACACTTACCTAAAACCAGTAATATGTGCAGGAAGGGACACCTTCCTGCACATAAACAATCATTCATGGCAATTTTCTCTTTCTATATGTGCTGCAGACAGAGCAAAAGATTTGGAAAATTAATAATTTTTCCTTGTATCACCATGCTAAGACCATGTATTCCCTGGCATTAGTTTTTGGTGTAAAAAAAAGCAAAGCTCTTGTGACAAATGGGGCTAATCCCCATTCCCTACTGGAGTGCCACTTTTTTGATGCTCCGATGGCATAGCGCCATTTCCCATATTTACAAGGTGGCGCTAAGACACTTAACGTGGCTTTATGCCACCTTGTAAATATGCCCCTTTCTGCAGCAAAGGGGCATGCATGGGTGTTGCAGTGGGCGTTCCACCACAACACCCACTGCTTTTTGACGCTACCCCAGATTTACAAGCCTGAGGCAGCGCCAAAAACTAACTCCAGGGAATTCCTGCTCTTAGGATGGCAATCCGAGGAGAATTAATAATCTCTCCTCGTTTTTTTTTTAATCTTTCTATGGGGGATATTCACAAGAACGTGCGCTAAACATCTCCAAAGAATGTTAACGCAAATTTACACATCGCAGTCTATCGCAGGAAAATAACCCTGTGTTAACGTGGAATTCACAACATGGCGGTACCATGCAATAGTTTCCCGAAAACGCGGCCAATGTCCGCGATACAACCACCGCGAAGGAGATAAAAACACAAACCCCAACACCAAAATACGTGCGATGAGCCTATTCGCGATGAGGAAAGCAGCGATAAGCAGCGCCAGGCCCGCGACACACACAGCAGGCGGGAATAAGCACAACAAAAGCAGGAAAAAGAAAGACAAACCAAACAGAAAACAACAGCAAAGCACAATGGAGGCAACCAGAGCTAGTACACAACCCCACAAGCCCCATTGGCAACAAAACATTGTACATGGCAGGCCATCGTGGACAAGGTGAATGCAGCCTGAGAGCGGAGGAGGACAATGGAAGAAAACCAGAACAGCTGGAATGATGCGAAACGCCCAAACAAGCAGAAACACGCCAACAACCAGAAGGCAGCAATGCACACCGGAGGAGGGAGTCCAGCGCCACACCAGGAGCTGGATGACATGGAGGAAATGGTGTCCACCACATCAGTCTGGAGATGGTGGTAGGAGTCGGGGACCGGAAACTGCTCAAAATCAACAGACACAACAGCAACAGGGAGAGGAATGACCAGGGACTGGGGGGACGGGGGGAGATGGGCACAATGGCACACATGCACAATTAAGCACAGCACAACTGCAGACAAACCATGCCCAAGAGTAACAACACCAACCAAGAGCACAAGTCACACAACCCGGCAATATCACACCACTGAACAAGCACAGAAGTGAAAACCACACTGCCTGAAAGGGAGAAGGGTGAGCCAAATCAGAGCTGAAGGGACATCTCACACACAATGCAGCACACACACATAGGAAGCAGAGCACCCCAACATCGAACACAATGTGGTACAAACAGCAACATTTGCACAACCTAACACAGGACACAAGTGCACCCGCTTGTGGCCTGTAAATGGCCATACGCATCTGGCAAAGCACGAAACAGAGACATGATAATGCACAAGTACCAACCCACAGCCCTGATGGGGTAGCAATGCATGTATGACAGGGACCCAGATAGGCCGTGACACACACATTGGCATACAAATCAACACTCAACACAGTTGGAGACAAGTGAAGGTGCGGAAACTTTATCAACAATTGCGTGTCAGTATAGCCAAGGGAAGTGCCACGACATGCAGACCAATGCAGCAGCATGTCTGAATGAGGAACGTTGGAAAGCGCCCATGTCCACCCCGGGGGAGTCCATCGCCAACACAAGTCAGTGCCAACCCACGTTGGTTGTCCGCGCATGGATCCGGAGTCCAGGCCAATGCAGCCATGTCCACTGTCGTCTTGGGACATGTGACCAGATCCCCAACATGCAATCAGGCGTCGGGACACGTGCAATGGGTCACATTCAATTGTGGCTGCAGGTACGTTGTCACTCGTCCATGAACGCGAGTGCAGCAGCGTAGGCCAACATTTCCAATGAGAGCTCGTTGTCGACTAGATCTAACATGTCGGCGACGTAACCCATCAGCTGTCCGGGACAGATGTGCTGACTCCAACTAAAGCCCAATAGGGGAGCGGCTCAATGTGGTCACTGCACATGACGACTCGTGCAATCTCCCAGGTCCAGTTGCCAGCATGCATTCCAATCATCCAGGCATGCCATAAATGGGCATCACGGTGACACTCCTGGACGTGGGCCAACAGGGGGCGCACACACACGTCGAAGTCCAGTTCAGCTACCATAACGTTGGAGAGGCAGACATCCATGGTCCACTCGAATATGCACGAGCGACAATGCAACACAGGCTGAACACAGGTGAAGTTGGCAAGGCGGAAGCTTAGCCGGTAACTGATCCGCCACACTGCCAATGGCAGTGCCCCCAGTACATGCAGCAGATGTGCACGGTACAGTTCCACGTGACTGGAGTTGTGCATGTGTCCGGGATGGTCTGCCATTGCATCAGTGGCTCTGGTTGAAACGGAACTGTGCTGACCCGCGCCAGTCCTGTGGATGAAATGGCAAAGCTCGGATCAATGAGCAGTGTCTGTGTGCAACGGGTGCAGGCCTGGGGTGGGGTGGGAGTACGTGTGAAGGCCATTTTATGCACGCTAACTACGACCAAGGACTTCTGTGTGTGGGATGTGTACACGTTGGTCTCACGTCGGGCAGTGCGTAGTGTGGGAGTCGCCAGCAAATGCTATCGTATCTGTCAGGGGGTGCTGGGCACATGCAAGTCCCAGCTGGGAGCTGCAGATGTGCTACCACCTGATAGTTCAGACAAAGGACCTTTCATCCCTACAGTAACTTAACCATCTGCTTGCATACAGGAGATGTACAGAGGCCTGTCGTGGGTGGGGTGGGATGTCTGCGACCCAGGGAATCATGGATGATATGCCGAGCACGTGGCACATGAGCGGCCTTACTGTGTGTTACGTTGCCTCACAGCTGCTCCTCCCTCCCACGAGCCCCCACACTTGTGTGAGCTGCGCGGTGGTATCACGTGCACTCCTACAGCACACCATTGTCATGCCTGTCTGCGCATGTCCAGCGGCATGCCAACAACACCTTGAAGCTGGCCGTTGAGGGTGTGCGGCCACGTGAGTGTAGGCCAATGGTCCGGACAGGGCAGACACAGGTGTACAGTCCATGGCTGGCTGTGATCGCGCTGCGATTGAGGCTAGGCATCTGACTTATGCAGCCGCAGGACTGATACACATAACACTTGGCATGCATGTGCCAAACCCCAAGCGGTCTTGCGCTCCTACATTTCCCCGTACGTGCGGGCCTGCCCTCCGGGTGCATGCTACATTGCAACATCGATTACTGTGGCCCTGGTGGCGACAACACCCCAACACAGAGACAAACTTACCACACTTCCTGCTCAAGGCCAGACCAGAGCCACGCCCTGATCCCCCTGCCGAATCAGCACACCCCTGCGCTGACCTGACATACGCTGGACCAGCACACGCCACTTGTGCATGCAGGGGGGGTGGGCTAAGCTACATGTCCAAGGTCTCAGCCACTGCTGAGGTGACATGGTATCATCCGCTGAAGACAGCACACTGTGATGTTGCAGGGCTCGGGTCCATCATGCTGACATAATGACCACACGGACACACTTGCTTAGATGGTGGGAATGGCTACAGGCACGTGCGCCCGGCCACTTTTATTAGCAGGCTCACATGTCGAGTGGCACCTGTGTAGGATGTGTGTGGGGTGTGTGCACACCAGCCGTCATGGAGTGCCGGGTGCAGTCAAAAAACGACAACAGTGTACATCGTTAAGGACACAACCATTCAACCATAAAGGCCCCATGACTTTAGCTGCTCAGAGTTAGTGGCCCTGGATTCACAGCGTCCTGCACGGGCCTACCGCCACGGGCCGCTGACTTGCGGTGCACTGGGGCAGGGTCACGAGAGCAGAGCAGGTTCTCTAAGATGACAAAGGGGGTTGTCGCGGACTGTCTCGCGGACAGAGGAAGGTGTACCCCCAGGGCATGATGCAGAGGGCAGAACCACGCAGAAACAGTCACTATGGTGGAGATGAATGGAACAGACACATGTCAGACACCAAGTCCGGCCCAGCCAGATGATGATGCAGACAACCCCAAGGCCATGGACTCAGACGCCACCAAAGTCCAACCAGAAAGTGCCCATGGCTCATTGCGCACAGAGTTCGTGGCACCAGTGCTGATAGGGGATGCCGCCTGCGATGAGGTGTGTCCAATGTTGTGGACTCCTCCATATCTTACCCAAGACACAGTTCCACATGAGTGACCTACTGGACCTCAGTGTAGGCCTGAGGCAGCGGTCAGCAGGGGCCATTCACCGAGTATCGCCGGCTTACGTTGGATGGTCCCACCGGCCTGCGTAGTTCAGGTTCAGTGGCACCACGGGATGCGGACTTGCGGTGAACAGGGTTAGTGGCACCAGGTCAGTTGTTGCTAGTGTTCGGTCACCTCCGTGACTAGGATCCGGCTTTCATCCAGACTGAGCCGCATCTTCCTCTTAATCCTCTCCGTGCGTTCACTGGTATGGACTCTGCCATTCATGAATCACGACTAAGTGCTGGATGTGGGACCTACTGGACCACAGTGTAGGCCGGGGCAGCGGTCAGCATGGGCCCACAGACACGTGTCATGTGCTTGCGATGCAGGTTCTGGGACACTGATCGAAGTGAGCTCAGTGATATAGACGTGGCAATTAACATTTGGTCACTGCCATTCAAGACTCAGGACACAGTTCCACATGTGGGACCTACTGGACTGCAGTGTAGGCCTGAGCCTTCATCCAAGTGTCGCCGGCTTGCGTTGAACATGGTTAGTGGCACCACGTGTCGCCGGCTTGCGTTGAACAGGGTTGGTGGCACCACGTGTCGCAGGCTTGCGATGCAGACTTTGGCTTCACTGATCGGAGGGCGTTTAGTGATGTGGACGCTGCCACGGACTTGGGGTCACTTCCATTCAAGACTCAGGACACAGTTCCATATGTGGGACCTACTGGACTGCAGTGTAGGCCTGAGCCCTCATCCAAGTGTCGCCGGCTTGCATTGAACAGGGTTAGTGGCACCACGTGTCGCTGGCTTGCGTTGAACAGGGTTAGTGGCACCACGTGTCGCAGGCCTGCGATGCAGACTTTGGCTTCACTGATCAGAGGGAGTATAGTGATGTGGACGCTGCCACAGACCTTTGGTCACTGCCATTCAGAACTCAAGACTCAGTTCAACATGTGCCAACAACTGGGCCGAAGAGTACGCCGGTGGAGTATGTCAATGAAAAAGGAGTAATGTGGGCCAGCGCCGTGGAGGCCAGCGATGGTCTGCGGAGGCTGCAGAGGTCACGGGACTGGGGCCTGGAGGTTGCACCGGCACGTGGTGGGCCCTCTTTGACACACGCCGGTGTCGGCAGGTGAGCAGAGCCTGCTTGGTGCGCTGGGGCAGGCATGACGGGTCTGGGGACCAGCCGCCTGGGGTGCAGCAGGCGCACAGGGACGCAGGCCCCGCCACTCCCGGCGCCAGCCTTGTTGCAGGCTGGGAGGCGCCGCCCTGGCAGATGCATTGGCCATTCCGAAAGAGAACCATGCCCAGTGCGACAGGCTTTTTATTCACACCCCTACGCAGGCCTGGCGTACGCAGGGCCAACCCACTCCACCCGCGCATACAGGGGGGGTCGTAATGTGCGACATTTCCGCATTCTGCCCCACAGCCTGTGGGGACATGGTAGCGTCCACTGGCCACTACACTCCATGCACCAGCATTTAATGTCCACATGGCCATTTCCGTGGTTTGCACACTGAAGTCTGTCCACCACCTCCACGCCACACCTGGCATTGGGCAGGTTCTCATTCATTAGTCACTTGCCGCTCTCGCACATGCCTGCTCCAAGCCTCTTCTCACATTCTGCTATTGTGTGGCTGTGGTGCCTTGCCGTGGGTGGGTTGTGGGCATGGCAAGCCAAGGTTCCCAATGGAGTCGTGTTGTCGTGTCTGGTCGTTTGGCATGTTGTGTGGCATGTTGCATGTAGTTGTGCTGTGTGCCCATTGGCAGTGTCGTGAGTTGCATGACTGTGGGGTGGAGGTGTGTGGTGTGTTCATTTTGAACTTACCAACGAGCACTGCATTTCCATAGGTACCATCCTGGGAGCGCTGGTTGATGATGGACTGTCGGGAGATGTAGGAATCATGCACTTTGCCTGGGGAGTTGGCCACGACATTGTTGAGGAGTCCCGGGCGGTCCACTATTGCCTGCACATTCATGGGAATTCGTGTGCTTTCTGTTGAGGTAGTTGTGTGCAGTGTCGGCAGGGGGCACGAGGGGTACATGTGTGCAGTTGATTGCCCCTGACATGTGAGGGAATCCAGCTATGGCGTGGGAGCCTTACTTGGTCTCCAGCTGCTCCTGCGCAGTGTGGGTGGAGTGGAGGTGCTGGGGTACCAGGCTGATGATGGCATCCAGGACAGGTGTGATGAACTTGGATGGGGCTGGCTGTGAGACTCCTCCGACTCTGGCAGTTGTGGGTTGGAAGGTACCAGAGGCCAACATGTGCAGCACAGCCGGCAGCTTTGTCTGCGGAGGGATGTTCGTTGTGCGCTGTGTTGGTACTGTCAGCAGGTGGGCGATGTGGGTCAGGATGCGGGGGATGGTTGTCCTTTTGGGCCTGTAGTGGGCAATGTCCTCCTCTGGCGTTCGGTCTGTGCGGCTGGTGCGTTTACGGTGGGTCCGCTGTCTTTGTGTACACTGCCTCTGTGGTGGTCCGGGGGGGGCGGGACGGGTCCTGGGGGTGGTGGCGGGCCTGGGGGTGGTGGCGGGCCTGGGGGTGGTGGCGGGCCTGGGGGTGGTGGCGGTGGGTGTTGTGGCCCTCATGGGTCTCCGAGCTGCATGATCATTGGCTCCATGGCATCTGTGGGTCTTCAGATGTGGCTCTTGGCTGGGCTCCCTTTCATGCTGCAGGTAGTCGTCCTGCTTAACACCAGCAAAAGGCAGGTGTTAATTCCCTGCTGCTACCGCTGCTTAACGCCTGTTTTTGGTTCGCATCGCAGATCTGGCAGTTCGTTGTGAAAGTGGTGTAGTGGTGTTTTCGTGTGTTTTTGCATGGGAACGCCTACTCTGCATCTCATTAGGGTTAGTTGGTGGTGTCACCCGTGGGGATAAATTTTGCGGCAGTTATCGCGGGAATACTGGCGATGTCTGCAGTTTGCACCCGCTTGTGAATGGGGCGTTAAATCTATCTCCACTTTTGATGCGTTAAGGTGGCGATAACTCGGCAATAAGTCCTTGTGAATATGCCCCTATGTGTGTTACATACTGCAGCAAACATAGAAAGAGAAAATCGCCATGAATGTATGTTTATGTGCAGGAAGGTGTCACAAAGTGACTTACTGCGCAGACCTGCATCAAAAACCTATAAATAAGGCCCTAAATAATAAACCATAACTGTGTAAAACATATTTCGAACAAATAAATCAACATATACCATACCTAGAGGAAACTTATCAATGGCAGAGGTTAGTGGGTTCAGCTGATAACAGACTAATCCCTTCAATTTTAGGGACTTAAATTATTGCATGCTTAGGTACACAGACTGAGAGAAAGAAAGAAGGAAATGTAGACAGATTCAGATCAAAGTGTCCCTGCCTCTTCCTTTCTTTTGCTCTCTCTCTCTCTCTCTCTCTCTCTCTCATGATCTCTCTCTCTGTAAGTGTTTCTTTCACCCTTTGCCCCTCTCTAACTTGTCTTTCTCTCTTTCCCTGTCTTTCCTTGTCATTCTTTTTTCTTTGCCACTCCATGTCTTTCTCAGTCTCTCTCTCCTTCTCCATCTCTCCCCATCTCCACTTCTCACACCAGTTTGTCTCACCTATCTCGGCTTGATTGTATATCTCTTAGACTTCCTCTGTCTCTATCTGGTTTTCTCTCCCTCACTCACTCTATGTCCCTCAATTTTGTTCCATTTCCATCTTTTCTTTGTATTGTCTTGCTACCTTTCTCTCTGTTTTTCTTTGTCTTTGTTGTTATCTTTCTCTCTCTCCACCTCTCACTGGTTCACGCCTCCTGGCTTTCTCTCTCTTTTTCTTTCCCTCTCTTTCTAACTTGATTTCCCTCTCTTTTCATGTCTCTTTCTTACAGTCACTCCCTATCATTGTACCCCCTTCCCCCTTCTCTCCCTATCTCTCTCTCTCTCTTTCTCTCCATCTCTCCTTTTCCTTCTGATCGTTTAGTCTTCCCTTTTCTCTCTCGGATTTTCTTTCGTCCTGTGGCGCTCTGTCTCCCGGTGTCTCTCTCCTTGTGTCTCCCTGCCCCGACCATTTTTCCCTGCTCGGATGAACTACAAGTTTCCGAGTGCTCAGTGATCAAGTAACATACATGCCTCTCTAATCCGCTTCTGCTCTCACGTTCTCCCCTCTTCCCCAAGACAGTAAGATGACCTGAGCCCCACACATCATCTGACAGGCTCTATTTTACACAGTGCTGATGCCACCATGCATACTTTTCAAAAATCTGTTGTACTGTATTAACAGATATAATGGTTTCAATGTACTTGACAGAACTGTGAACCTCCTAATGCTTTGCTATCCTCCTGATGGTCCAAACTATACTGAAGCAGACAGTTAGATCAATTACTTTCTGTGATGTTGCAGAGAGGCAACATCATTGTTTCTAGCGATTATAAACATTGTCTGAAGAATCCTCTGAATGACGAGGCAAATTGTTTGCAGCTATTTCCTTAGGAACTGGAGGTTGCACAACTATTACTGGCTTCTTCTCACTAGAAGGGATAGGTCTTCGTCTGGCACCTTGTACAGTATGTGTCACTTGGGACTAACAAGACCATGTTTGTGGTACATGCGAAATGAAAACTTTCACCTCTGAGATACTGTGAGTGGCGTGAACTGTAGAACTGGACAGCTTGGGGTGCTCAGTGCTTCCTTTTTGTGTTACACGCAAATTGAAAAGCTTCGGCTGTGAAGTGCTGTAAATGACCTTGGCAGTTCTTGATGATGAGTGCTTTATATGTGGGATACATGCAGTATCAAATATTTTGCCAGATCTGTGGGACTAGGGAGTTTTTTTCTGTGTAGATACTTTGCTCCACAAATTCTAGTTGAACGGACCCTGCTTGCTGTGATACATAAAACAAGTTCCCAAGGGGCACATTAATATTATTTGACACAATATGACATAGCAAGGGAAATTGCTGCACTGTTTTGTGTGAAAGGGAGACAGCAGAAATGCTACATATTTATAAAGATATGAAGCATTTCTGCGCTCTTCTTGTGCCGGTGCACTGTGTGCTGCTTAGCGCCAACACAGGCACACTTGCACCATACTTCAAGGGTGCCTGCATTCTGGGCAGGATTGTTTTTGTGCAGGAAGGGATACCTTCCTGAAGAAAAACAATTCTTCGAGGGTAATTCCTTTTTCTCTGCGTTCAGCGGAATGCAGCACACATGGAAAGAGGAAGTAATGAGCAGAAATAAAGATATATCTCCTCATTATGCCTCTGTTTGGTAAGCACACCAGTTTAGCACAAACCCAGGTTTACAAGTCTTTGTAAATCTGGGTTTGCATCAAAATACATGGTTGTAAGCATGGGAACGTCAATGCTCCACCCTCGTAATGCCTACCTGATGCAAAGTAATGCAAGACTTTACATTGTATTTACTGAACCACACAAAATCATAGTAAAACTGGGCCTTAATTCCTTTTTAATTTACTGAACTGGACATCGATTCACCAAAATACCAGGGTTAATGGAAGTGATATCATGTGCCATTTGACCCATAACATCATCAAAGGAAGTGGCATCACAATCTATATGACCTAATGACATTACAGGAAGTGACATGTGACATTTCACCACTTCACAGTTTATTATGTCACATAACTTTGATCCCAAAGGCATTTTAGAAAGTGTCCTCAATGAAGTATAAAAAACAATAATTGCAAGACTCTTAAAATTACGAATCTAATAAAGCACAGCTATTCTAGAGCTCACCAACGGTATACTTAGGGTGCCTCTATAACATGGGACAGCCAAGATAAATAACCACAGATGCAGCCATCACATTTCCTGCTGAAGTCAGTGTTAATCCAGGTACACCCTCTGGTGCCAAGGCAAGGTCATCATATCATAAAAAAGGTGATACAAAATTTCACATTGAATATGAGTAGAGGCATGCTTCATCATCGGTTATCCGCTCCTTACCCCTGACCTGGATGGTCTATTTGGTTAGCTCCCTCTACTCAGGAGTTCTTACCATGTTTTATATTATTCTGAGGAACCATATCCAAGAGCTATTGATTGTTATTGCCTGTGGTTACAGGTGGACAAAAAATTTAAAATTGCCTTGAGGTAGAATTTTTTACTCTTTTTTAGTGTCTCCTTTTGGCAAATGTAAAAGCACAATAGTTCTTTATGACCTTTCATATCAAATTCATTGAAATGTTTCTTGCAACTTCTTTGCTCATCAGGATCACGTACAATCTTACGGATAGCATTCCCAGACTATGTCCTTGCTGATCATCCCTCTTTTGTAGGTGTGTGTCAGTGCAGAAAAAGTATTTGAATTCATAAGTTTTGTTATATATCGATTATAATTTGAATGTTTTTCAAATAGGTGATTAGCTGTAAAAAGAAATTCACACAGAACTACTACACATGTATAATCAATATAAATTGTATACCTGTTCGTGTTGGTGCCATTTGTGTCAGTTTTAGTTTTTTGTTTATCCGCATATGCACTCAGCCATCACTCAGTGTGCACTCAATGCGGTATAACTTACATTCTGTATCTTTCTTTTATACGCCACAGGGGGGTCCAATACTGAGGAAGTTTGTAAGCTTAAATATAGGTCTTGTATTCTTGCTGCAGGAGCTAGAAATCATAAAATGTGTTACCCCAACAGGGTGTAGCTGATCCTACCACCGTTTGATATATCTTCTGATATTCTGCCGTTGCCGCCCTGCTGGGTTGACTGGCACTCATTCAGTCTGTCAGCCGTGTCCCCTGGGTTGGAATTTTGTGTCTGTCATTGGCATCTGCCTTCTTAAGAAGACCGTAACCTAAGCAGGTACCATGTTGCCATTGGAAAGATCGTGATTGCTCTACATTGGTCTGTCATTCTGCTAAACCAAACCCTCTGTGGACGCCATCTTGAGAGTAGGCCCTGTGAAATACAGGAAGTGCTACTATCCTGAATGTGCTCAAATCTTTATGTTTCAAAGAGATATATATATATTGGTCCTTTTGAAATGCTATTTGTATGATTTTAATCAGTATAACTTTATTGTTAAACTGGAATTATGGAGAACTATATCCAGTTTCATTTCATCATTGTAACTGTAATTGTATTTATAAAGCACATACGATCCATGACGAGGCGCTGAAGTGCTTTTTGGTGAGAAGCACGCTACTCCAGAACCTAAAAAGGTTTAGAGGTGAATTAGGATAGGGAAATATGAATTAATTTGAGCGGTGGACATGTGAGTCTGTTAATTGCATTGAAAAGGATAATGAAGTGATAGAAGAGGAAAGAGTCCAGAAAGGGTTTATTGGGAGATCGTAGTAGTAGTAGGGGGTTTGGGATGAGTAAAGGAGAGATCAAGGAGGGAAGAGTCTCTAGAAATGGATTAGGAAGGTCCTAATAGTAAAATGAGGTCTCAGATGTGTCTAAAGAGAGATACATGAGGGAAGAATTTAGAAAGGGTTGTTTGGAAGATCTTAGTAGTAAAATTAGGTTTGGGGTGATACACGGAGGGATAGAGGAGGGAAGAGTCTAGAAAGGGTTATTTTGGAGATCATAGTAGTAGAATGAGGTTTGGAATGAGTCAGAGAGTGGAGCTAGAGGATATACTGAGAGAGGTATAAGGTGAAACATAGGGTAGTGCATTGGAGAGACAAAAATTTGCTTTTTTTTAACAGTAGGAGTAAAGTAATAAATATATTGATACATAAGTATGTGGAAGGTATACATTTATAAGGAAGGTAGTATATCAAGATTTTAGTTGTATTTAATAAACTCAGACTTTCAATTGTTGCTGTGCTTTAAGCTAATTTATTTGTGTTTCTTTTCTTTTTTCTTTTCAATAATTCAATAGTGAAGCAATTGTAGATAAATAGTTATGATAGAATTTACAAATTGTGACAAATGGAGAAACATGTATCTAATCAAATAACTTATATGAAAATTATGCAGTGACTTATGTACATGTGAAGCATAGAATAATATAACCATAAGTAATATGTACATTTCTTAAGCAGACCTAAAGAATATCTATATATTTATAAACATTATTATACAGTACTCCTATGTGTACCAAGGTCTGTTGAGGCACAATATTGCAAACGGCAGACATTTAAATTGTGAGGGGATGGGTTCAAGCCATTTGCATGTGGTAAGATGCACTTATTCTTCTAACCACTGCTCATATTATGTTTTTCTTTATTAGTGTTTTTTCCTATCTAGCTCCTATTTCATATGTGGAGAATTGCTATCTGCAGTGACTATTTTATATATCTATTTAGAATCCCAAGGGGTGCTTTCCCTATTAGCTGTTCTACAATGGGCCTCACCAGACTTAATGCCATGTAATTGCACCATTCAGCCCACTAATGTATGTAGCTTAGATTGTCTGTTAAAGCACAACACTAGGATTAAATGACATGGTTTACTAGCATCAGAACAAGCCCTTACCACTCACTCTCAATGTGATTGATCTTTGCCATTGTTTTAGAGAAGAAGAGGATTCAAACATTATATCAAATAATATTCACAATACTTATTTAAATTCTTAGTTAATAATAAGAGTTGGTAGAGGTTTAAATGTATTTATTAATCAGATCTTTTACTAGGTCATCTTTATTGCAACTCACAAGTTAATTCAGATTAATAAATAAATCAAATAATGACAGAAATATAAAATAATCATTGCTTAATAAATCATAAAATAAATGCATTAAGCACGTTCCATAAAGGAATTAATCACTATTGTAAGAGTCGGGTTGAAAATGGAGTTAGCCATAACCTATAAACTGTTCTAATTCAAGGGAGAGTGAGAGAAAAGATTAAAGCTTCAGCGTTTAAATCAGCTCAAAAGGACCAAAAATATCAATTCAGTACTTCCCATAAAGAATAGTTTGAGAAACTCAGTAGAGTCTCAAAACATAAATTCTGGTTCTGGTTAAAAGGTTATGAAAAGAAGTGAAGTTACATACTCTAAGAACATGCACTATTATAGACTTCACATTTCAGAACTTTGTAACATGTTGCTCTTCGCATCTCCTGTCAGCCAATCAGCGTCCGATGCTCACCCGGGAACAGGATCACTCCTCTCATCTTCTCACACAAATAAAATAGTCCATGGACTGCAATGTTACATTTTCTACTAAATAATATTGATTATGCTTTACGTGGGGTCCACTTCCTTCTGGCTTGCTTTCTCACATATGTATGAAGTTATTTAACTTTCTAATATCAGTTTCTAACCAATAAAGTATGTAAAAGTCAAATCTTCTGTATTAACGATAAGCAAACATTTCTGCAAGATCATCATTAAGGGAGTAAAACAAGTGGGTTAGAAAATCAAGTTCACATTTTAGACTCTGCAATTTAGTTCATGAACTCTTCATTACTGTTGGACTTGGCCCTTTTTGCAGGGTCATCCCTGAACCTTTTGCCTTCCCCTGGTATTTTTTCTGACCTGGTGTTGGTGGTTTTAGGACTCTGGGCACTGTATCACTGCTGTCCAGTGTAAAGTGCATGTGCTCTCTATGGTAAAACATGGTAAGATTGGTCTACACCTGTTTGGTGTATTTAATTTACCTATCAGTCCCTTGTAAAGTGGTATCTCAGATACCCAGGGCCAGTAAATTAAATGCTACTGGTGGACTTGCAGCGCTGCTTGCGCCACCCACCAAAGTAGCCTTTCAAACCTGTCTCAGGCCTCTGCCATTGCAAGGCCTGCGCACGCAGTTTACTGCTGCTGTGACGTGGCACATAAAGTGGTTGCCACGTCTGTGACTCCCCTTTTACTACATATCAGTCACTCCTATGGTAGGCCTTAGCTAGGAAATCCCATTTCTAACAATTACCCTATGAAACAACAAATAATAATCATGTGTCAACAGTAGTCTTTGTGTATATAGACACATTCAACAGAAATACTAAAAACTATATGAGTAACATATTATTTATGAAAATAAATTGGCTCATGTAGAGATCAGAAGTTAAACTTTTTCTGCACATTCAACATTCTCTACTCAAGCGTGTTTTTCAAGCACCTTTCAAGCAATGCTGCTTTAATAATTTTGAGGCCTTTTATGAGTAATTAAAATAGCCTACAGTTTTATACATTCAAATTACACTATTTTCATCAAAGCTTGCATGTTAATTCTGTAAATGTATTATAACCAGCATATTTTTTAACTAAATTTAAAATCCACCTTATCAATCCCCCATCTGAGGGTTGTTTTAACTATGACATTTTTGACAAATGAATCATTAGAGTCCATCCTCGTTTTCAGTTGAGTCTTTTTTCTTTCTTTTTAAACTCTCATATTGTTTTGCCTTTCTGAATTTTTGACAGATATGATCATGTGATGCTAATTCCCTCTCCATTTGTCTGTCTCTTTCTCTAATTTTTCATCTTTTAATACAAAATTTCCAAAGTTTGAACACTGCAAACAAAGTCATGATGCTAATTCCTACAACTAATATAGGCACAAATATAGCCCCAAGAAACCATTTTCCAGCTGTTGTGAGCCAATTTCCAATAACAGAAACTCCTTTGCCTAAATTTTCTAAAACACTGAGTGTCTCTAAAGGTTCTAATTCAGGTTTCAGGTAAGAAATGTTCTTTGCGAATTCTAAAGTTTTCTTACTTTCATCAGGCATGTATAAACAACAATGCTGAGTTTTCAGCATCTTGCAGATACCGCATTGTCCTGTGAGTAAAATGTAGGCCTGAGTGGTGAACTCTGCTCCGTTCGCAGAGTTTTCTGCACTCGACGCTCAGCAGAGCTTGCGGAGTGCCGAAAACTCAGTTTTGCGTAGTGCAACAGAGTTTTTTACCCTCTCACGCTCGCGAATGGTAAGTTCGCGAGCACGAGCTGCAGCTCGGGTAGAATTTCTAACCGTGCGGCAGGAAGACCAGCGTGAACAGAAGTTCGCACTGCACTCCGCCACTTGCGGAACTCGGGGGAGTTTTTTTGTCACTTCGCCTAGTTTTGCTCCACGAACGTCCGCGAAACTCCGCGAACTCCGCCCAGGCCTGGTAAAATGTCTAATGTTAATGGATTTTGCAATACCATAGATCTAATAGCTACTTTTTCTGTGTTTACAACTAATAAAGCTCCAGAAGTACTTGTTGCCAATTTTTCAACAGCTGTTGAAAGCTTTAAAATCTTCTCATCATTTAAAACAACCCCTACATGTGGTATCATTGCACTAAATATGTCTCCAACTAGTTGTTTTTCATCACCTATACTACTTGCATGTCTGTGTGATTATATCATTGTTAATGCTACTATACTATATGCATGCTACATTTTAGGAAATAATACAGCTAAATAGTAAATACCCTCCCAGTGAGTTGACAATTGGAAATAAGCATCCTGTCACCAAAGAGAATAAACTCCAGGAATGACTGTTTCTTCGCCTTGTAAAATTTGCCATGCACCTCCGATAGCTTCAAATGTGTGGTCACAGCTACAAATTCCTATGTGGCTATTTCTACCTTGGTTTCTTCTCGTGTAAGCGCATATTTTCCCTTTTTGTCTAATGTCTAATTTCAATTTTGGATGGATCATTTCCATTTTAAATTTGTTTTCTTTTCTCTTCCAAACATTTTCCAAAACATATTTCTCTCTGTTTTACTTGGTGAAAGTTAGGTTTGTGTTACTTTCCTCTGATTTCATTATGAATACGTTCTGTGAAGGTTTCTTTAAGCAGGTTAAATTGTTCTCGTATGTGTCATGAATTCCACAATCAGTATGACCAGTCATGCCTCTGTGCACTCAGTGTAATACTCAGCACTCTCTAGGTCCCTTCCCAATTAACAAATCCCCATGATATACATTTTAGTTTAGTGTTAGCCCTTGCGTGTTCCCTAATGGCAGAGGTAGGAAGTAGGTGTCATCACCATAAGTATGCTGTTGCCACTGCCTTCTCCAATGATAATGGTTGAACTGTGTTAGAGACAAAGCATGTTTGTCCAAGGTGCAGAAGAAGCAGATGAATATCACCTTAGTTTTCTTCTGCCACACCCTACAGGTGCAAGCGTCACATTGGCACCCGACAAACTGGAAAACATGTGCCCCATTTGCCAGAAATCATTAAAGCAGCATCATGTGTAACCGGCAATTACAGAACAGGTGCACCACTGGCTTCTGGTGAAATTAGCCGTTAACATGGTACACATGTTTGTCTCACCGTTCCCTGAAAGGACATGAAAACCCCCCTTCTAACTTAAAGCCCCCACTTAGCCTCATTGGTACTCACTATTTACCTGACTCTCCAGCTCCTCAGACTTTGATCGACTTAAGCGATTCCCAACACGGATTCAAGCTTCAGCAGACTTCTGTGCAGACTTACAATTCCTGAAAGAATCAAAAGAGAAAATGGACTTAACCAGTGTCTCTGGTATTTCACTCAGCATTCAGCACCAAGACAGCCGGTTCACGACACAAGGTAAAAATGTTCTATTTTTAGTTTTGGCGAAATTCAAGACATTGGTCTACTCTCATTGTTGTTGGCACTTAAGACGCTTGAACGAACATTGGGCTTCACTTGTCAAGACTTTTCCTTGCCAGCAATAACCTAGAATTTGAACTCCAATTACTCAATAAGGCTTTTTTAATACCATGATGCAAAAATAGACATTGAGTGTGAGAAGTTGGCCTGGTATATGCTGTTCACTAATTAAAGTGGACACCTTGCACCAGAACAATTCGACCCTTATGGGAAATAGGTTTAAGACAACCTTTATAGAAAGCTATCCTAGTGGTAGCTGTGGAGAGCAGCCTTCAGGCTAAGTCTTGAAGGAATGTAAAGCAGCTTGTTTTACCACACAATCTCTTGAATAACATAATGAAAAGACACCACACAGGTATATATATCAAATATATATGTATTTATTAATAAACACTCTCTACTAATCTCTTTATGAGATTAGAAGTCAGGAACATATGTACAAGTCAAATGTTATCAAAATAAGTTTAGCACAATCGAATATCACAATCTTAGTTTGGCTAGACCTAGGTCTAGGGCATCTAGAATCGAGGGACCCCCAAGAACCACCCCATGTATTTGTAGGAGACCCACAGGGGACGGACGCGGTGTCCTGGCACCGGTGCGAGTCCTGTGCGAGTCTATGCGCTGAGACGCGATTGAGATTTCAATGTTAAAGGTCCCTTGCGTGTTCGAGGCGAACACACCGATCGGTCCTTGTACGAGTCGAAGGACGCGGTTACAGATAGAGTTGCAAGGGAGATGGACGCGCTGTGTCTAACACAGACGCGAACCTTGTGCGAGTCAGTGCAATGGAGATCTCAATGTTATAGGCCCCTTGTGTTCGAGGCGAAAACCGATCGGACTCAGTACGAGTCAAAGGACACAGTTCTAGATAGTGTTACAAAGGAGATGGACGCGGTGTGTCTAACACAGACGCGAACCCTGTACGAGTCAGCGCAATTGTCGCACTTAGAAAATAGGACTTTTAGGACACTTCTAGGGAAGCTACAAGCAAGTCACTTACAGGGTAAGTAGTTCTAGGGCCCACACCCACAGGAGCACTGTAGTGCTGAAGTTACCTCACCCAGGGGAGCCGGGTGCATAGGTGTTCTTTGGTGTCGGGTTGCGGCGTCGTTTTCAATGGGAGCCAGTGAAGACTTGCTGCTTGCGGCGACAGGAGAAGTGTCCGGAGGAATCCAAGCCTGGATTCAGAAGATGGAAGACCTGAAAGCAGAGGGGACAGTGTTCAAAGTCACTTGGCAGTGACTCGGGGCAAGGAAGATGGATGCCCACCGTCGTCGCAAGATTCAGGTCATTCGCGGGTGCCTTGACTCTTCAGCCATGAGGTCCAGGAGGCGTCGACGATGACCAGGAGCTGGATTCAGCGTGTCCCACAATGTCTGCAGCTTACTGTGGTGTCAGCAACTCGATTGGAGCCAACAAGCCTTTGTAACAGAAAGTCTTGGGGAAAGTGTGAAGAGGCGATGGCGCAGACCAGCAAGGTCTGGAGGACTCACCCAGCAAGGGTAAGCCAGGGCAGGCCTGGAGCAACCAGGGGAGCCCTTTGGTTTCTTTAGAAAGTCTTCTGGGGACCCACAAGCCAGCTGGCAAGGGATCGCAAAGACACCTCGGGAGTATTCGCTCAACAGGGACCCACGGTCATTTGGGATGTGGGAGGCCTCTGGTCTTCAGAGGGATTCCTGCTGGAGGCTAGGACCACACGGGGTCCAAAGCACAAGTTTGTGGAACGTTGTGAAGGGGTTGCACTCAACAATAGTGCACGGTACCCAGGGGTCGCGGTTCCTCGTCACTCTTGGGGTCCACTGGCCTCAGCTTCGCTGGGGACTCACGATGACCTTTGAGAAGTCAGAAAATCCACTTCTTGGGCTGCAGGGACTTCGGACTCCAGCGGGAGCGGTGTAGTTTGCGACCGTCGTTTGTAGTTTTTGGTGCCTGCCAAGCAGGGGAGTCACTCCTTGACTCCAAGGGAGATTCTTCAGTCTTCCAAAGGTAGTGGAACGTCGAAGGTCCGGGATTCGTCTTCAGAGCGTCATCCAGGGAAATCTAGTTTGCAATGCACAGGTTCCCCCTCTTATACTAAAAGAAAGGGAGGGACTAGCTCTATGACCCTACCTATGGGAGGGTCAGGGGAGTGGGTGGCTACACCCACTTCCCTTTGTCCAGTTTCGCGCCAGAGCAGGGGCAGGTAGCCCTGAGCCGGTTTGAACTGGGGTATGCACAGAGGAGCCTTCTGCTCCCCCAGTGCAGGACTTCAAAGCACTCTAAGAGTGCACCCACCCAGCTCCAATACACTAAACCCTGTCTGGAAGGTGGTCACACCCCTTGGGACAGGATATCTATTGTTGGGCTTCCTCCACTGCGAGTGTTGGTCATCAGCAGGAGGGCAGCCCAGAGTCTGTGACTGGTGGCATCCATTTTGTGATGCCAGGGCTCTGCAGGATTCTACCGCGTTTCCACAGTAGGTACATGTCTATCCCTCTAGAAGGGTGGAATGCTACCCCCGCCGCCAGGACTGGCGGGGGGGTAGTATTCCAAGATGTTTGACACCAAACACGACATGTTTCGATGCAGCCATTCCAAAGTTAGCATTCTACCGCGAGGATATAATGCACTTAAAAGTATATGGTTTAACCGCATCCACAAACAGCCCCAGAGAATGGACTCTGAGAGCCGCAGAGGGGCCCTGCTCAGGCAGAGGCACCCCCTCACATGGAAACTACGCACCCTGCCCTCAGGATTGATAGGGCCTGCTTTAGGGGTGACTGATAAGTCTCAATGTGTGGCAGGAGAGATATAGGGGACCTATATCTCAGTGAGGGGTGCTAGCACTTCCTCACCCAGGCTGCAGTAGCAGGCCTGTGGTGTCAGATTTAGTCTGCTTCCCAGGGGTGGCATAATACATGCTTCAGCCCCTGGTAGGCCTGTGAAGTACCTATGCCCTTGGTACCTAAGGTACCATATACTAGGGACTCATAAGGTACCACAGTATCCAATCACTAGTGCCCCTAGAGTGCACTCCAAATCGTTTAGAGAGAACAGAGAGGCTGGGGCCCTGATTGGCAGGGTCCCAGCCAGACTATAGCCAGAAACCAGTGTAAACATCAGAAAAAAAGTGGGGGCAACATAAGAGGCAGATCCTACTCTCCTACGCAACCCCCCAAACGCAGGGACACTAAACTAACCTTGACCAGTTGAGTCTTCGTGTTCAAAGTGGAAATACCTTGAGAGTCCAGCTGCATTGGCATGTTGGGTCCCAGGTCTATGTTCCACTGTATAGTCCATCCCCTGTAGGGAAATGGACCACCTCAAAAGTTTTGGGTTTTCACCTTTCATCTGTTTAAGCCATAGGAGGGGCTTGTGGTCAGTCTGAACTAGAAAGTGAGTGCCAAACAAGTATGGCCTCAGCTTCTTCAGGGCCCACACCACAGCAAAGGCCTTCCTCTCTATAGCTGACCAACGTTTCTCTCTAGGGGTCAGCCTTCTGCTAA